>LPNX010036972.1:404475-434462 GCA_001517045.1 Pseudotsuga menziesii
GTAGGAAACATCGCATACATAATCACCTACAAGCAAAGAAGAATGAAGACTTGTTCCGAAGAACAAGTGGCGACAGTTCAAAGACAAAGAATAATATGATGAGTGCAGTGACATCATTGATGCAGAACCTTCCAGCCACCAAGAAGAAACGGAAGATCAGTTCAAGAAGAATGATGTCTGGGCATAGTATCGAGACCTGAAGAGAAGTTCATAGTTCCATCATGCAGTAGATGGAAACATCATGGGATACAAAGCAAGATTCGTAGCATGAGGCTTCTCATGAAGAGAAGGCATAGTCTACAAAGAAACATTTACAGCTAATAGAAGTGAAGTCACATGACATGCATAATCATGTGTGCAAATGAAAGAAGGCCTTGTACGAGTTCAGAAGACACCCATGGGATAACACATACATGATGAGCTTGATGAATATCTTAACCTTTTCTACAAGGTTGATAGAGGATGACAAGCTCACAGATGGGTGCAAGATGAACTTTTGAAGAAGTTCAAGATAGAGGATCTTAGTATCCGGTGATCCTAGATGGATACTACTTGTCACTCCAGTATGGAATGTTTCAGTGCATAGAGTACGGAAGACATAGCGAGTATGATGCTCCGCTTCAGAGGGAGTGATTGCATAAAATCTTGAGGTTCGACATGGTACGACAGGATGGGAAGATTACTAATGATTCTAGGCTTTACTGAGAGTGAAGTGGATTCCAACCTTTGATCCAAGGTTGAAGGTGGAAGACCAGTGATGCTCTTGTTATGTGTCGATGCACTACTGTTCTAGGTATGGAGGTGTGGAAGAGTACAGATGGGATATTCCTTGGATAAGGGAAGTATGCACTAGAGATCCTGAAGAGGTTCGGGATGATGGACTGCAAGGCGATTGCCACACCTATGGCATCGAACCTGAAGCTATTGAGTGATGCTTCGTCAAGAGTCGGTTGATGCTATGATGTATCGTCAGGATTATTGGGTCATTGATGTACCTGACGAACATGAGACCAGACATTTGCTTTGCTGTGAACACCTTGATCTAGTACTTGACAGATCTAAGGAGTGTTCACTTGACAGCTGCAAAGCATATTCTGAGGTACCTGAAGGGTACAATTGATTATGGGCTCAAGTACGATGCGAATCAGAATATTAACCTGGAAGGTTATGTTGATTCAGATTGGGCAGGTAGTGCCATCAACAGGAAGAGTACTTCGGGATGTTGCTTCAGTATGGGATCAGGTGTGATCTCTTGGTTTAGTAGGAAGAAATCCTGTATGGCACTGAGTACGGCTGAAGCAGAGTATGTCGCAGCTTGTTCAGCTAGTTGTGAGGCAGTATGGCTGCGGAAGCTACTGTCTGATATATTTGATCTCCAGTTAGATGCTACTTGTATACATTGTGACAACCAGAGTTGCGTAAAGTTGTCAGAAAATCCAGTGTTTCATGATAGGTCAAAGCATATCGAGATCAAGTATCACTATACCAGGGATATGGTGCAAAGAGGAGCAGTGAAGCTCCAGTATGTTGCGATGGAGGAACAAATAGCTGATGTATTGACGAATCCATTGGCTAGGATGAAGTTCGAGTACTTCAGAGAGAGACTTGGCGTTCTCCAAATCGAGGCTTCCTCCCAGAGAAAGTGATGTGACCCATAGCCATTCTGACATGGTGAGAGGATTGGTTCCTTCCATGGTCAGATGTAAGGGCTGAGCCATTCTGTCATGGTGAGAGGATTGGTTCCTTCCATGTCAGATATGAGTGCTGAGATCCATAACCATTCTGACGAGTAGGTCAGATATAAGGGCTGAGCCATTCTGTCATGGTGGTAGGGTTGCTCCCTTCCATGTCAGATATGAGTGCTAGCCATTCTGTCAAGCAGGATAGATGTAAGAGCAATTGCCACTCTAGGAATGGAGGCACCTGGTCAGTTACCAGGAACACTCAGTGTAAGAACTGAGTAGCCATTCTGATGTGATAGAGGGATGTGTTCCCACTTGGTCAGATGTAAGGGCTGAACCATTCTTCTCATGGCTAAAGGATTAAGTTCTTTCCATGTCAGATGTGAGTGTTGGCCATTCCGAAGAGCAGGTCGGATGTAAGGGCAACTGCCATTCTCTAGGAGAATGGAGGCGCTTGGTCAGTTACCAGGTAGCTCAGTCAAGGCAGACTGGGGGCCATTCTGATATGATTGTTGGGATGTGTTCCCCTCATGATCAGATATGAGTGCATGCCCTTCCATCATTGTGAGCAGGATGTGTTCCCTCCTGGATGGATGTAAGTGCTGAGCCTTGTCACAGATGATAGTAGGTGTGTCCTATCATGCTGGTGACTGTAAGTGCTGTGCCATTTCACATATGATAGTAGGTGTGTCCTATCATGCTGGTGACTGTAACTGTAGTGCCTTTTCACAGATGGTAGTAGGTGTGTCCTACCATGCTGGTGATTGTAAGTGCAGATCATTTTCACAGATGGTAGTAGGTGTGTCCTACCATGCTGGTGATTATAAGTGCTAAGCCTTTCCACAGATGGTAGTAGGAGTGTCCTACCATGCTGGTGGATGTGAGCGTTGTGCCGTTCCACAGATGATAGTAGGTGTGTCCTATCATGCTGGTGGTTGTAAGTGCTGAGCCATTTCACAGATGATAGTAGGTGTGTCCTATCATACTGGTGAATGTGAGTGTTGGGCCTTTCTGATGGGATTGTAGTTTACTACATGATCAGATATAAGTGCTGGGCGAAGACCTACATGAGGGTAGGCCTACAACCAGCATGAAAAAGGGCTGGCTCTGTAGAACTTCCTATGACGAGAAGAATCATGAGATAGCACCAGTGTTGATCCAGATCGAGTGATGATCCATATCTAGTAATGATGATCCAGATCGATTGATGATCCAGATCCAGTCTAGTGATGATGATACAGATCGAGAGATGATCCAGATATAGTGATGATGTTCGATGATGATCCAGATCGAGAGATGATCCAAATCCGATGATGACTTGAAGACGAAGATGACTTGAAGATGAGATGATCCAGTTGATACAGAGAAGAAGACTAGTGCTGAAAATTGTGTCGAAAGAATACCTTCCTAGTTAAGAGGTAGTGTTGATGTATATGTAACTTCGGAATGCATTCTTCTATGTATATTATATATTGTAACCCGATGTTTATTCCGGGATGTCTCTATTATGTATTTGAGTCATGTGGTCATGCCCCGATGTTTCGATCGGGAGGATTAATAATGTAATCAAGTCATATCAAGTCATTAGGTAAGTCCCCATAGTTTCGGGGCACTTGAGATATTATACACTAATTAAGGTGTAGGCTCGAGTACTAATTATTAGGTTGAGCCTACATGTGAAAAGGCAATTCAAGTGAACAGATGAGTATAAATAGAGAGTGAGAGTCTCTCTATTTATCACTTGTGAAATACATCACTTTCTCTCCCAAGTGTGGCGCACTAATGGAGAAGGAAATTTTGGGACTAGACAGAAGACAGAAGACTACTGCTATTTTGGGAGATCTCTTACTGTTTTGGTGTTGATTCTATCTTAGAGGAAGTTGCGGGGTTTTCTCCTTTATGGTTTCCCCAAGGAAAACTCTTTGTGTCTCTTGTCTCTTGTGATCTGCTTGTGTTTTATTGCTATGGTTGTTATTCTCTTAGTGAAAAGATCCTAAGATCATAATGCTAGCTTAAATGTGATGAAAAACTAACAGAAAGGGTAAGCATATATGCATCGATTCTCAAGATTTGTGTTTTCCATGTACACTGGTTGGTTTCAAGGTTTAAATGAAAAGAATGAGAGATGTTCCTAGGAGTATGCTAATAGAAACAGGGGAAATAAACTAAAATTGGGACAAATCATGGAATTCAATGAGAATATGGTGCAAGAACAAGACAAATTGACAAAGAATTTCACATTTAGATTAATAGATGTCAGGACTACAGTTCATGTTTTCCTTCACCATCATATCATTCAAATAGAAATCCATATATTCAGAATGATATTTTAGAACATATTAAACCTGCACCTTATCAAATATCTTCATCTCCCAATGTGGAAATAATCCCATCCTTGATGAATTGGGGGCCTCAGCCTTGATTTTCCTCTTCAGTTTCATTCTTGATAGTGTTGAATATATGCATGGTAGTGTTCTGCATGTATTCAATCCATTAAGTTAAAATTCACAATTTTATGCCTATAGTTTTGAAGAGAAGGTAGTAAGTAGCCCTCACAAGATTGTTCCAATATTTTTTTTTTACCAAGGCTATTGTATTTTCCTACAGAGAATCTCATTATGTATAGCAACTTGGGTGTGTTTTTTTTTAAGTCCAAGGTGAAGGTGTAGAGTCTCCTTACAAAGTTCATCCTTTTATGGTTATAAATTCCTTCTCTGGGACTAGACTACATGAAAATATAACATTTTACAATACTTTTTATAGATTACTCTTTGTTGAGGAAATATCTGCGTGGATAGAAAATTCAGAAGATAGTTCAACACAATCAATAGGTGATCCGTGTAAGACAGATGCTTCCTTTTAAGTTGGCAATAAAAACGTATTATAAAATAAATATTCTTGATTTTGTAACAAACTTAAATAATAACAACAAACAATATATATATTAAATATCAATATTAATTATTAATATTAATACATATTGATATTCATAATTAATAATTAATAAATAGTTATTAGTAAACTCTTCTAAAATGAGGAATCCTTTCATGGATGGTATCCAAAGTGCCTTTCCAATTTATATATATATATGGCACTCAATTTGTAATATATCATCATTCATCTATCAATTTATTCATATTTTATTATCTACGAATATGTGGGTTATTTCAGAAATTACTTAATTGAGAATATCCAACTATGGATGTTACAGTGGTATCAGAGCTATACGGACCTTGGACAACATTATTTACAGCTTGTGTAGATTTGGGTTTCCTAAAAAAATAGGACTTTGTCCTTAAAAAAATAAAAAAAGGGTAAAAGTAACTCCCCCAAAAAGAAGAGAGTTAAAAAAAGTGAAAAAAACTAAAAACAAAAAAAAAAACTAAAAGAACGAGGAAAAAAAAAGGTTAAAAAAGAGAAGATAAAAGTAAAAAAAAAAAGAGAGGGTAAAAGTGAAACCACACCTGGTTTCTTAAAGTGGGTTCGGGTTTGAATATAAAAAGTGCATAATAATAACTACAAAGAAGCAAGTGGAATTTGAACCTAGGTGGGAAAGGTAACACTTATTCCTCCCAACCACTCAATCTACTTGCATTTTACAAAAGTATTGGAAAAAAAAAAAAGTCAAGGACTAGAATTTCGAAGGTTATATATTATTTTATATAACTTAAGTTTAAAATTAATAATAATTACTATTATTTTTATTATTTTATTAAAAAAATAATTATTTTTGGAAAAAAAAGGGTTATTTGACCTAACAAGAAATACTCAAAGAAAGTTTTTTCCAAAAGAGACATATTGAAAATTATTACAGCTTTTGTATCTACCCTTTTAGAAGAAACGAAGACAAAAGTGATACCATTTTAGAAGCAACAAAGAAAAAAGTGAAGTAGAAACATAGACACAAACAATGGCTACTACATATTCGGAAATGAAGGCACAACTACAAACAACAGTGGACAAGTTAGAACAATACAAGGCGATCAATAAAAGTCTACAAGCTGAGGTTGAGATGAAAAAGTGGTTGAAAGAGTGGAAAGACGATGAGAATCACCGCTTATGGAATCAAAATCGATAGCTAGAATGAACCATAAGAGATAACAAGAAAATGTTATCCGATGAGGATAAAGAAATATCATGTTTAAGGATTCATAATCTAAACCTAGAAGACCAGATCAAAAAGTCAAAAAATGACAACAAATCACCATATGGATACGATAATGAATTAGAATAAGAAATAAAGAATCTAAACAAACTCATCATGGAAAAAGATGTTGAATTGGCGCAAGTTCGGATGAGGTTAGAAAATCAAGAAGCAGAGTTACGTCATCATAGAAAGCAAAATGAAAAACTCCAACAACAGTATGACGACAGTAAGAAGACACATAAGTTAGAACTGACAAAAGTCAACAAGGTTTTATCAAGGCATTTCGAAGAAATTTTCAGATTAGGTAATCATAACAAGACACTAGTCACAAAAATTAAGATGTTGAAAAGTAGCCAGAAGACAGAACAATCTACAGAATACATTGAAGGAAAACGTCTAGACAAACGAGAAGAAAATCGTTGTATCAGAAGGCATAACAAAGATCTTAAGGAACAACTTAAGAAGTCTGAAGATGACAGAAAATCACATGTAGAAGTGATTAAGAAGTTTCAAAATCATAACATGCAGTTAGAAAACAAGTTGGAAAAGATACAGAATGAAACCTTAAAACCTCAAGAGATGAAAACACAACTTTCTACTCAGATCAATGATAAAAAAATGACACTCGTAAAAGACAATGACATTGTGAAAATTCCATATCGACACTCGAACCATAAAAACAGATATTCTAAAAAGTGGGAAATGTCGAAAGATAGCGGTACCAATGTGATCAAATCTCCTAACAATAGATCGGTATGGAATGCCAATAGTCCACAACAAATCAATTTGGGATGGATTGATTCATCCACATATTAAAAGTTGTGCTCAACTCTTAGTAGTTCATATCGACATGTTTCGTCAGCTCTGACACCACAAAAAATGATGCAAAAACATTATAAGGCTTTGAGGACAAATCCTTTCTAAGGGAGTGGAAATGTAACAAACGTAAATAATAACAACAAACAATATCTATATTAATTATCAATATTAATTATTAATATTAATACATATTGATATTCATAATTAATAATTAATAAATAGTTATTAGTAAACTATTCTAAAATGACGCATCCTTTCATGGATGGTATCCAAAGTGTCTTTCCAATTTATATATATATGTCACTCACTTTGTAATATATCAGCATTCATCTATCTATTTATTCATATTTTATTATCTACAAATATGTGGGTTATTTCAGGAATTACTTAATTGAGAATATCCAACTATGGATGTTACAAATTTGGGTTTGGAATAGATGTGGCAAACATTAAATTCCTTGGAATAAAACCATCAGGAAGATGGGAAAGAAATATTCATTGTAGCAGTGAAGTCATTGAGCTAGACATATATACCTATATGGAGGAAAAATATCAAGTGATTTATACATAATTTTGAAATAGACCTTGGAAGACACAACACAAACAATTATAGTGCCTCATGAAGAAGATATAATTAATAATTCAAGAAATAATACACTCACTCACCCTATATTAAATGTTATAAAGTCTAATATTGTAAGGGAGAGAAAAAAACCAAAGTCTCTCTATCATTAGATAAGGATGGGTCAAATATAATAACAATGGAATAAATATGCAAGAGTTCTGGAGATGCAAACCTTCTTGAGATTTACTTCTTGCACGGTCTGATCCTTGTACAAGGGATAGGGACATGTGTGGCAACAATTACATATAAGGTAAGGTCACTACAGATTTAAGTATATCTAGATATTTGAATAGACCATTGAACGATTGAAGAATCCAGTTTTCAAATGGAAGTTTGTATGATTGCTATTATTGAATGGTGAGGAAGCTGCGATTGGTGTCTGCATCACCGAGAAGAATATTGCACCAAAATCCTACACAGATCTATTTTAGTTGTTCTTGAAATTCAAACAAATTTATAAATCAAGCATAGAATTATATGAGAATTCTATATGGGTTGTTAAATAAACCTTATGAGGAATCTTTCCCAGCAATGAGGAATAATAACCCAGAGATCTATTGCATGTGCCCAACAATGCAACTAACTACTCAAAAATGAATATACTTTCCCATGTCTAATATATGAATTATATAAAAAATGGTATAGACCCGATGAGCTTGTGTTTGCAGTAGATAAGGACAATATTGACCCCTTTCTTGAGGTTATTATGGCATAAAAATAGTACAAACTTTTAAATTGAAAAAGAAAACCCATATTTGGTGCCATGTCCCCCCTACCTTGGAATTATCAACTTGGATCATATGGTATTGTCTTCCTTACTCTGGAAGTGGTATTCTCCTTAACTAAAAAACCCTCACCAATAAGAAACCTCGTTGGAAATGCACTGCACACTCCTCCACAATGAAACACAATGGAAAATGTAAGTTATTTGCATCACCAAATTATCTAGAGTGGATGTGTAAGTTGTTTACAACCACTCAAAATTGATTCACAAAATTAATTGCACATATTGATCTCTGTTAGTTAGAGATTTGTAAGGAGTCGATTTTCCACTAGGAAGCATCGAACTATTTCATAAAATCAACTAGTAATATTGTAGAACTAGTGAAATATTGGCACATATTTATTAAAAATGACTAATATAGTGATAAAAAAATTACAAATACCATTCATTGACTATCATGACCGAAATTTATCATCCATATTCACCAAACTCCTTGGTGAATCTCTCATGCTCCTTAAGGTCCCCTTTTCTAACAGTTGGACTTCTCCTCATGAGAACTTTATCAAAATATGGTTTTGCAATTAGTGGAGGCAGAATCTGTAACAAGAACACAATTGGATATGGATTAGTGTTCATGTTCTTTAAGAAAAGGAAATGAGATGCATATGCATAAGGTGAATAACAGAGGCCTTAATGGTTTACATGGTACCTTGGTCTCTAGGACTTATGCTGCAAGTTATTGCATAGTAGTCTGCACAACACCATCTTTCTTGGGACCACATGGAATCCACAAACTCACCTTCCTCAGTTGGAAACTTTTTGAGGAACATGGCATCTTAATTTTTATGAACTATTTTAAACATTACATCTTTAACCTTCCATGAAAAGAAACAATTCAATACATGTTCAAAGATGTATACATTACTCCTACACTCTAGGAAAATAACTTATGCATTTAATCATCATGTTGTCTTCTAGCAAGCAAGGAAGAGCACAAAGATACGAGAGATACTCACACAAACAACTATATCAGAACTAGAAAATCCCTCTGTCTTGTGTGTCAGTTCCTCAAAATCACTCTCAATTAAGCTCTGGGGTGTATCACCTAAATGGACCTAGTCATAACATACAAGATGACATAATTATGCATCTGGTTTATATCACAACCCGAACAATGTAAGGAGAGCAATATTAATTTTACATCCAAACTATTTTCTACCATTTCTATTCCATTCATTTAATACATCCATATTCTGTAGTTGTGCACTCCTATTTCTTATGACAATGAATGAAGACAGATGCATGGACAATGCTCAACCTTGAACATAAGTTTTCTTGCATTGACCTTTCGTAGTGGGATGTAAATTCATTGGTCAAGTCGATGCCTAATTTCTTGAAATAAATGCAATATCCATGAGGGATGATAATTCTCAAGTATTTTCAATGTATATCCTTTTTTAATCTTCTAGCAAGTCAAATTAATAGCTCACATCTAAGTGAAGGGATTATCCATTTGTTGTGGGGATATTTTAGACCCGATCCAATGCATATGGAGTGTTGGTGGTAGTCTAAACAAGAATTTTATTGTCATTGTTTCCTACACCCTGCACAAGGGAAACTGCATAAAAAGCTAAAAATCATTCTTTACATGACATAGAGGATAATTCACAAGACATTACATTGTCATTGCACTCATTTAAGATAATGACTTTCGAGATGGAAAATATACTTACTTGGATGTGAGTAGATCTACTTCAATTGTTGGTTTTTCCTATGCCATTACTATGCTAATTGATATCGATCTAAAATGGGTGCTTCCCATATTACCTTTTCTACCGAAGAAGTGTTTCCCATATTACCTTTGCTACCCAAGAATAAATTTCCTTGTTGGTGGAAAATAAACAAAACCAAATAAACCAACCTAACATTCTCTATGAAGGTAAAACAGAGCAAATTCCATATCAAGACCAAGCAGAGTGACATAGGTTCCATCCAGAATAAGACCTTGCAATCAAGTGGTTTTTGTACCTAGTTTTCAGATACAACCCAGCGTTTTCGATATTGCAGCGGTAGGGTTTTAAAGGTAATCCAACATTCAAACACAATGTTGGTCACTGAGGTTATTTAAATAAATTTGTAGGAACCCATATCAGGTTTATACCGTGAAACAAATCTAAATCTATTATAGGAAAATAAAAAAAACAGATCAAACTCATAACATTGGGATGAAAATGGCACAAAACTTACCTTAGAAGTGCTATTGCTACCTGCTGCATATTCAGGAAATGTATGGTGATTGAAGTAGAGTAGTAACAACAAAGAAGTTCCAAATAGAAACCAAAGTTTTTCAGAAGATATGTGTGAAGCCACTGAAAGATGAAATTTTTCATAAGTTACATTAATTTGGACATGTTGTAGATCAAATCCATTGTATAAACTTATTTTCATTCAAAAACACTAAAAGAGTATTAGAAGATTGGGAGACTCAAAATTACAATGTTTTTCAAGCTCAATATGGGAGGCAATGTTGGATCTTCATTTCATCAATGCCCTTCATATTAAATTGATTATGTTTTTTTAACTTTTTTAACTTTTATTTTGTTCACACAAGGTTTTGTGAAAAAACTCCTATTAATAATGTTTTATTTAAGAAAAATACATCTTTATAATAATGTTTTTATTACAAAATTGAATTTCCATTTATTTAAAAAAATAACTTTTAATAATATTGTTTTTATTACAAAATTTAATTTTCTATTTTTTTAATAATAATGTTTTTTATTAAAGAATTTAATTTTCTCTCTCTCTCTCTCTCTCTCTCTCTATATATATATATATATAGAGAGAGAGAGAGAGAGAGAGAGTATTGAGTTTAATTTCCAATTAAAAGACAACAATAGACTCATTTACCTAGTTAATCATGTACTTTGAAAATCGAGATCGCTACATGTGGGCTAGAGAAAAGAAACCTATTAACAATGACACACAACGCAAAAGTAACATGTGTCGGGGTTATGCATTTGAAGTACATTAAGTGATAAACATAGGAAACAATCCATGGAACCTAGAATCCTTTCGGAGGTTAATGTCAGGCCACAAGTAATGCAACATACTAAATTTTGCAAGGCTAATATGTTGTTTCAATGGTGTAATTTAAAGTGTGACATTTTATTCCAAAGGAATACTTCAATAGGAATTGAGTTGAAAGGCCGTATAAATATAATATGCCCTTTGTAGAGGCGATTCATTAAAAAAAAATTTTGTCAAAAGAAGTGTAATAATGATGCGTATTCCATGTATGAATTGTTTTGGATTCCTCAACTATTATTTCATGTGAACTTGCACATATGAAATTCAAATATGAAACAAATCTTTCAAGGAACTGGAGTTGTATATGTATTATTTATGATGCACTTTGATGACAATTTTATAAATTAGATTTCTTGTGTTTTGATTCACTATCTTTTGGGCACATGTTTTACTTGATCATCATAATGAACATGTGCTTATTATACCTGATATCTTCATAATGAACATGTTCTTATTACATTTACGGAATCTTTGTTAATAGTGCAATTTGGAGTAGTCTATATTTTAGACATTTTGGGTTTTTCGGTGGTTTTTGGTTGAAATTATATGTTTTTTTCTCCAAAGATGAATCTTGAAGTGTTGAAATCCTATTTCTGAATGCACATAAATGCATTCAGTACCCTCAAATACCCCCAAGGAACCTATATTATGCATCTTCGATAGTTGTTGTATGCTTTTCCAAGAATTCCTAAAAAAAATTGTTAGAATCCATAAAAAAAGCCATAAAATAAGCTCGACAAATGTCAAAAACATCTAACTTTTAGACTATTTCTTGCAATTTTGGATTGATGAAATTGGTCTTTTTGATATAGAAATGGATTCTAACAACCTCGAATGACATATATGCAATTCCATTAATTCAAAATGATTAATGCTGAATTTAAGGCCAAAAATACGGATTTCCCTTCCCATTATTTTGAGCAACTGGAAAAGGCCCAATTCATAATGCACTTAAACTAGTTTTTTAATGTTTTTTTAATTTTCTTTTTAGATATTTTTTTAATTTTCTATTTTATAAAATATTTTATATATGTTTTTTTAAGACGATGAAAATGAAAATGATGTATGGTGAGGATGACAATGACAAGGGTGGGAGCACTGATTTTTAATATTATAAAGACGAGAATGATGACAATGATGATGGTGATGAAATGACAACAATGATGATTATTATCCAGTGATGGTGATTATGATAATGACAATGATGTTGATGACAATGATTATGAGGATGATGAAAATGATGAAAAGTAGGATGAGGAGGATGATGACAACGATGACAAGGAGCACGATGATGTTGATGACAATGATCATTAGGAGATCTTATTTATTAGAGTCAAACCATTGGCTTGGATAGTGTGGTACTAGTTTGGGAAGGTATAAAGTGAAATTTTCCCTTTTTCTTTGATGTTTTGTGTTAAAATTGATTGTGAGAAATCATATAATTGAGTGGAGTGATACTGCTCCTTTATATTCCGTGGGATTCAAATGACAACCATAGGAACTATGCATACGATGGCTATCACCCACTTCTTAGAAGTTTCAATGTTCAAAAAAATATATATTCTATGATATTGCACTACAACAATGGTAAATGTAAGTAAAAACCATTGACACTTGATGTTTTCAAATATTTATTAGTGAGCCATATTTTAGAGTTGTACATGCACATTAACATGCATGAGGACATGTACAGTACGCATGGATAAATTCATAGTGTACCTTCTCGCATTGAAGTGTACCTATTTCAGCGGGACACTTGTCAAAATTATTGCCCAATATGTTTCACATCATGCACCAATGACTAAAATTTGGAGAAAACTTAGGTTTTAAAAAAAATTGATGTGTATGGTCCAATTAATCATGTTTGACATCATGCACCGATTGTCTAAACTTTGGAGAAAACATAGTTTTAAAAAAAATGATACGTACGGTTATATTATTACAACTTTTTCATCACTATATGACTCCTTTGAGGCATAATGAATCATTAATATTCTTTAATATTTGGTTTCATATATGTAGTTATATCTTCAAAAATACTTATATGATATTAACTTTATTTAGCTTCATAATAAAAGATATTCGTATTTAAATATGTACATATATTTTTATTTTTATTTATTGCAAGGTAGGTTTGATAGATGTTAAACCATTCCCCAGTCATCCCCAGTCATGTCTTCTAGTGAAATATCATCTTCTTGGACCACCGAACACATGTGTATAAAATACTATTAAAAAAATTCAAGCTCACCCTCAAATTCCTACTTAGCATTACCAAAAGTGTCACAATCCCACAATTGCTCTTCCAACTAAAGCTAAATCCTTTACTTATATTACTATAAGTCAAAATTATCTTTCTCTTTGGTGGAAATTTGAGGGTTAAGTTATTCACTTGTGGCTCAAACATTGTGTAATAAATCATAGGGGGGACTTGGTCAATCCTTCTAGCATAGTGGTTGGCATGTGAATGCAATGGTGTTGTGGGTTCAAGCAAGAAAGAAAAATCAATTATTATTTTTTTACTATGGGATTATTAGTCCCCTCACATTGTAGCTTCTCCTTCCCCCTCCTATTCCTATGTGACTGGTGGTCAATTCTTGTGACTTAACTTAATCATCTATTAGTTGTACTCAATATTTTGAGCTAGATAGTGAAAATAAGAAATAATTATCTATGTATAACAAGGGAAGGGATGAAATAGTGTGAATAAACCTTAAAACACAACCCATATTGATATCAAATTCCAATTCCCATAGTGTTGCAGCTAGGAAATCAACTTCCACAATGCTCAGGATTAACATTTTTGCACTAAAACAGTGCCCATTGCTAGTAAAAAATATGCAACATTTGGCCTTATGTGGGGGTCATTCAAAACCAATATAGCCTATATAGGGGGGAAATATTACTAGAATGCAATAGTTAGTTTCCTAGATATAGTACATAGTTACTTTTATTTATTTTCTTTTTGTCATAATAGTGTAATAGGTATGGTGAATGATGAGTGGAAAAACGATATTGATCCTATTTGGACTCAAAAAACTTTGTGAAGTGGATTAGAACAATAAGAAAAGATGTTTGAATTATGACAAGAAGGATGGTGTTAGTGATGAAATATAATTTAAGAAGAATAATTGCAAATAGTTGGATGATTGTGACATTAAATAAGGGAGGGGAAAACAAAAATAAATTACTAGAAAAATGGGTTTTTGAACTTTGTCTTGGTCATCTCTCCTCTCAAACTTGGGCATGGTTATCTCTCCTTTTGCTACCATTGTTTTCAAATGGAAGCTACCTAAGTCACCCTTCAAATAAAGGTGAAAACAATGAGAAGAAATGGAGTTGGAGAGAAAATAATGAGATTCATGTTGAAATAATAAGGAAACTTATCATATTTAGGACTACATGTGAGATGTACCAAGGGAACACACATGTCCCATGAGTGCTAATGCCAAGTTCAATGATAAAAATTCTTAATTTTTATATTTGGACCATGGTATGGGAGCTAATAACAATCCTTGTTATGCCAAAAATAAAAATTTGGATCATATATCACTCATAGAATAGCCTAAATGGAGCCTTTCCCTATGTAGGCCTTATATGGTGGCCTTCGGACCTCATGTGCATAGGTGCTCATGAGTCTAAAAGGAAACTTTTATCACCTAAAATCCTAGATTTTCTTCCCATACTATGCTCCATTTTATTTGAACCATCCATTATGTGTAAAACCTTGAAATCACCACCATATCTTGCTCATGAGCCATTCAAAATATGGAGTATATGTTACGGCTTCAAACTGCACACATTGCACATGATGATACCCCATAGATAAATGATATAACATAAGGCCCTAAATTTTTTCCATGAATGATAGCTCACGCCATGAGAACCATCCATGGTGCCCATGAGAACCTTAGAGTACACTAAGTGTTGAGCCACCAATCTACATCTTTTGCATTGAACTCGGCTTGGTGTCACAAACTTTAAATATACACCATATCCTACTCACATGACAAAGTTACCATTTATAAGTCCTACGTAGTGGATAAGGACCCCAAAAATTATGGCTCATGAAACCATTACTTAGGTATCAAGAATCATCAATGTTGTTCTAAACCTCAAAATGGCCATGACCATATCCAACTTACATGGAGAGTTTGTGGTGGTAATTTGGGGTCCCATGTATGGACCATGATCTTAGAGGAAAATGTTATAGTCTAAGACCATAGTTTTGACTATATTTTAAGTCATGCATTAAGAACCATCCCATATGCACAGGTTCTCAAAATTATGACCATGTATCGCATGTGGACGAGAAATTTTCTATGCAGATGCATGCTATGTGATTTTCAAAGGAATCATAATGGTCCATGACCCAGTAAGCAATTGGTATGAACTTAGGCCATAATTTTAAACCCTATACCATGGTGTTGGATAAGAGATCCATTATTTGTGTTACAAATCTCAAAATACCAACAACTCCCACTCGTAGTTGTAAGAATATTCCCTCTATGGGGAAGTACATGGTTTAAAATTTTATTTTATTGAACATAATATTTTTTACACCTACAATGAGTACTCACAATTGGATTCATATGTGTTTACTTACGTTTCCCCTCTTATAAATATGTTCTTAAGAGAAGTCCACTACAATTTGTCTTGCAATATATCCAAAAGTCGATGTGGATGGGAAGGTTAAAATTCAGATGGTGTTGATATCATTGTTAGCATTTTGAATGATGGTTCTAGAGTGGTGAAAAAAGTTAGGATTATTGAATATAAAGTAGTGGTAGAAGGGAGACTAGATACCAAATTCTCGCCAATGAAGACTAGAAGTTATAGAAAACTAAAAAAGGATGTTTATGTCAAGGATCAATGTGATAGGACTATAGTTGGTGATCCTAAGGAAATTAGATCACACCAAGTGTTGAGACTCGGAAATGTCATATTTTCCTCTCATTTCATCATCCCATTAACCTTTCATCATACCATTTCCATACATGTATCTGGGTTTCACCTTATTATTTTGACTTTATTCATTTTAGTATTATAAGTGAATTTATGATTAAAATGTTAGAAATTAACATGTTTTTCACTAATATCTCAAGCATGGATGACCTTTGTAATGTGTAGGAATATGTGAGGGATTAGTTCAAAGAAAATACTTCTTGAATATTTCCTCCACCATTTCAAGGAGATAATTATTCAAAGCTTAACATCATGAAGATTTGGATGGCATATCTTATCCAAGATATGTGAGGGATGTGTGGAGGATTTGAAGGGATCATACCTTGTAATAATAGGAAAGTAGTTGAGAGTGGTTGAGAAAATAGTGGATCTATCAGTATGAAATGGCTATCCTCTTCTCAAATAAATTCATGTATAAAAGAGAGTGATCTCTCTTCATTTCATTAATTGTAGATTAATAGTAGATTAGGGGAATTAGCATTAGTTAGTATTGACTTTGTAACTTGGAGAAGGGGATTCTTAGCTTTTATTCTTAGTTTGATTCATGCTTGTTTCATGATTTCTCATTTGATTCTTGTAATGTATTTTAGATAGATTTATTGTGTGAGCTCACATATGTTGTTTTTCGTTAAACTCTTCACATGTTGTATTGCTTTTCCTTCATGCAAATTTTCATTCCTAGATCAGTTTGGTTTCAACAATTCCAATTCGAAAGTATGTTTCAACTTCTTAGATTAGTTTCTAGATTAGATTAGTTCCACTTTGGTCCTGCACATATATTGTGTGTGCTTCGTAAGCCTACGAACCTTGGATTGACAAATTAAATGGTTGGGAAAGTACTGCAATGTAATTAAAACAACATTAATTTCACCTACCATTTTGGCGTCATTGTCAGGGAAGCATGATGGATTGAAGTGTAGATTTCAATTCCTGCAAGTGTGGTAGTGTAATTTGAATTCATGCAAGTGTGCTAGTGTAAATTTCAATTTCTGCAAGTGTGGTAGTGCAAATTTCAATTTTTGCAATAGTGTTTAATTTTCGCAACTATGAAGAGTTATTAGAGTGTTTTTCTTTACATAGATGTTTTTTATTATTATTTAATATTTTCAAATTTCAGTTTTGGGTGCTTTAAGAATCCCTTTTTCAACATGGTTTAACAATGAATATAATCTTGGAACTACTCTCTCATGCCTTGGAAAAAGAGGGATTTTCCTTTTCCCAGGAAGAGGAAGTCTTGGCAGCAATAAGAGATTTAAATACTCCTCTAGAATCATGTTGAGCACCATTTTGACCTCTTTTTGTCATCTAAATATCTTTCATTTTCCTCCATAAAAACCTTCATACTGATTTATAAAGACTTAATTTCACCCACAAACTTTGGTTGAAGGTATAAATGTCATTGCTTTTTAACAAATTGAATTTTGAGATTTTTAAGGCATTTAAGCTAAGGTTTTTATTCAGGATTACAGGATGTGCTAACTTCCCCTAATGTCTCCAAAGTTGAATACTTGCAGGCCATCTAGGCGTGAAATGAAAGATGGAGAAAAGATCCTCAGTGTCCAAGGATAGATAAACTTCCAATGAATAGATGATGTGGCTCTCACAGGTGTCAAGTCAATGTCGGTCAAAGATGACCACCTGTGCTACCACTCAGCACAAAAATAGGGCATTTCCGATTTTGTGGATCTGGTAGAGGATCTCGATGATTGAATGTCATTATTATCTTCTAGATTAATAGCATTTCTAGTTTTTTAAAGTTTGTATAAGTATTTCATAAAACAGAGGAAAAACATATCACGATTTGGGGAGAAAACACATATTGTTCTGGACTGCGTTGTTTTACTGTGTATGATCGATTTCTTATGGTGAATACAATTAAAGTTTAAGCTCTGTGATTCTCTATCTACGTGTGTGAACGAGGCATTGGAGGGCCCCGATTGTTGAGTCTGCACACCTTTCAATTTCCAGTGAGCGATTTGGATTGTTGTCATAAAACGATTTGGATTATTGCCGGTGGTATGTTTTTAATTCCTGTAGAATTTGATTTCCTTATTATAGAACGAGTTAGACTGTTTCGAATTAGTTTTAGAAGCTCTGCTATTTTATTGGTTATGTATTGAAGGAATGGTTCAGACTACTATCTCACATTGTTGTTCATTGCTTGCTTATTCAATGATGGAGTATTAAGACAGTGATACATTATGAATGCTTTCCTGTAAAGGGAATTAATGATTGATTGTTTATTCAACATTGATGGGCAGAGTTATGTGATTCTTATTTCAGGGTTAGATTTGATTTGTTTTTATTACCTTAGTGATTTCACATATAAACTGCTGTGTAACTAGACGATCAGATGAAATTGCTTCTGTAAGGGAGCTTTTGTATTTTCAAAACACAATACCTTAATCTTTTAATAATTTTATTTCATAGATAACTAGATTTCCGGTTAGGTCTAGTTTTGAGTCCTTATACTTGGATATGCCTCTAAGTCTACCAACTCTGGATTGACATAAAATCAAGGTCTGATCTTCATTAGTGGATTGGAGCCCAACATTTGGCGCCGTTGTCAGGGAGGCATTTAGAAGCAGGCTTAGGAACTTTAGTTCTCTGATAAAAACAAAAATTTCAACAAAGCATAGAATATATTTTAGTTTTATGTCAAGACAAAGAGACGAGAAAGGAAGATTTATCAAAAACCCCCCAAAAATAGAAGTAGCAGGACCTTCTTTTCCAAAAGTATTCATCACAACAGTGGGTACTTTTAAAATGGCTGAGGAAGAAACATCAAAAGAACCAACTACAGAACATAGAAGGGAGTATGAGAGAATGTTAGAAGTAGAAAAAGAACGAAGACAAGAGAGAAGAGAAGAAGCGAGGCGACATGAAAGAGAAGAAGAGAGGAGACATGAAAGGGAACAAGAAAGGACACATGAGAGGGATGAAAGGACAGAAGAAGATCAGGAAGCCACCTTTAAATTCCCTATCTTGGACACTAGCATCATCCTAGGGGAAGAGGTAAAAATGAAGAATATTCCACCATCTGTCTTACCAAATTTCTATGGAATGACTTCTGAGGATCCAGACTCTTTCCTATTCGAGTTTGATATCTTGTGTCGAACTTATGGATACACTGATGACACCCATAAGCTTCATCTTTTCCCTGCCACCCTTAAAACAACTGCCTTGAAGTGGTTCATGGGCTTAGGAGAGCATTCTATCACTAGCTGGGATGAGATGAGGAAGATCTTTCTTAGAAAATATCAGGCCTACTGCAGATCAAAGGATTTAAAATATGACATTTTTAGAATGTCTCAACAGGAAGATGACAGTTTGGAGGAGTACTTAGAAATATTTTTATACAACCTGCATAAATCCAAATACAATTCTTTAACACCTGAGATCATTCGGACAATATTTTTAAAAATAATAAGAGAAGAATATTTGGATATCTTGAATGTTATGGGCAAAGGTGACATCTCCTACTTACCCTTCGATGAGATACAAGACTTATGTCAGAAGTATTCAAGAGGAAAGGCTAAAACTGGAAGAAGGGATGTCACTACCAAAGTAACTAAATATGCAACCAGTGGTATTTCCAGAGCTGAGCTTGGGAATCTGTTAGAATATTTTAAGACTGATTTACTGAGTACCTTAGGCACACAAATCGAAACATCAAAAACCAAGAAAATACAAGAACAGCAGGACCATCAAGATCAAGCCTTGTCTATTTTTTGTCCTAAATGCAGAAAGAAACACCCACTAAAATAATGTCCTTTAAATATTGTTGAAATTTGTGGCTTATGTACTTCAAATCACAAAACTGATGACTGCCCCAGATTGAAAGAATTGTAGGCAATTCGAATGGAGGAGAATCAAAGCATGGAGTCTCTCTACTTTATGGGACAATGAAGACCTTGGCAGCCACAATTTTCAGGTATGTATCAAGATCCTATGCAGCAGTTTCATACAAATTATCAAACTCCTATTCATAATTCATGGAGTGCACCCATGCCCTGGCAAACTTGGTCTCCTCCATTAGCCCAATCTACTCCAAATTGGAGAGGATATACCCATGGTAATCAGACATATCAACAGGCCTATTTACAGCCCTATCAACAACCTTCTGCATATCCCCAATACCAGCAAAATCAAGTCCAAGCCCCATATTTCCAATTTCCATCTTTCCAACAACCCAACATGGCTCCTCAATTGGGTCCACCACCTCAATAGCTTCAATTTCCATCCAATCATCCTCCACCTCGGCCTACACAACTGCCAGCCCAGCCAATTCCAAATCCAAATAATAAAATAGACAGACCCATGTATAATGTTGATGATGGAATGGCACTCCCTTACTCAATCCTCCCATTACAAAATATCAATTTAAGATATGGAAAAACTTTACAAAAAGAATCTCCTGTTATTTTAGAAGAACAAACAGAAAATGAAAAAAAAAATATTTAAATATGGAAAAACCACAGTCAGAAAATCACAATAAAAAAGGGAAAACATTAGTATCTTATACACCTCCTTTTCTAGAAAGGTTGGTCAAAGAAAAGATTTCAATCTCCCTACCTGATTTTGATGTTTTGAATGAGTTAACCAATGTATGTGTTAAAATTCCATTACTGCAGGCTATAAAGGATATTCCAATTTACACTAAAGTAGTTAAGGAATTATGTCTTAATAAAAGAAGGAAGGATCCATCGAAAATTCATGTGGTAGGCAATCTAGCAGGATTAATGTCTAACACTGTTTTCATTGAAAAGTATGTAGATCCTGGAATCCCAATGGTTACAATTACTGTTAATAATTTTTCAATTCCAAAAACATTGATTGATTTAGGTGCTACTATTAATGTCATGACACTAGAGACAATGGAATACCTTCACTTGACAAATCTCAGACCAACCATAACAGTTTTGGAACTAGCTGATAGGTCTAAAATTACACCTGAAGGGATATTAGAAGATATCATTGTTTCTTTAGGTTCCTGGGAGTATCCTGTCGATTTTATAGTGCTACAGCCAAAGTCTAATCTAGGAGGTCACCCATTGATTCTTGGCAGACCTTGGTTGGCAACAGCGGGTGCCTTCATAGGGTGTCGGTCAGGAAGTATGCTCATTTCACATGGGATAGAGAGAAAACAAGTTGCACTTTACCCTTCTGCCCAAATACCTTCTACATTAGATCAGCTATAATGGATTAATGAGACCAAAGAACAGGAAGAAGAAGTGATTCATCCTATCCTAAGTATCAATTAGTTCTTTGATTTTCAGGAAGAAAACAACGAAGATTTGTTAGATTATTTCATTGCTGAACCTGATATTTCTGAAGAATTAAGAGACATGCAATATGCTGTAGCAAATCAAGTTTTGGGTTATAATTTTCAGGAAAATTGTACAGTACATTCTCTAGCATTAACACTTCACGATATTCTTAATGTTCATTAAATCATCGATATTCAAAGTAAAACAGTTGAAATCAGTCTAGGAAAACATTTAAATATAAGTGCACATCTTACTACATCACAGGAAGAACAGTTGATTACTTTGTTGAATAAACATTCCCGTGCATTTTCTTGGGAATACACTGATATGCTAGGTATTCATCATGAGACATGCACTCACCACATTTACATAGATGATAAAATCAAACCTCTTAGACAACCGCAACATAGAATGAACCCCATACTAAAAGAGATAGTCAAGGAAGAGTTGCAGAAGTTGTTGAAAGTAGGATTTATTTACCCCATCTCCGACAGCCAATGGGTTTCTCCCTTGGTTGTTGTTCCTAAAAAAAATGGTAAATGGCGTATATGTGTAGATTACAGGGAGTTAAATAAGGCAACATTAAAAGACTATTTTCCATTGCCTTTTATTGATCAAGTGTTGGATACCTTAGCTGGAAAAGAATATTTTTCATTTCTAGATGGTTTCAGTGGGTATAATCAAATTAGTATTTCAAAAGAAGACCAAGACAAAACCACCTTTACATGTCCCTGGGGCACATATGCCTACAAGGTTTTACCTTTTGGCTTATGTAATGCCCCAGCTACTTTTCAGAGGGCAGTTTTGGCCATCTTTACAGATCTAATTCATGAATGTGTTGAAATTTACATGGATGATTTTTCTGTGTATGAAAGTACCTTTGAGGATTCCTTAGAAAACCTGGAGAAAATTTTAAAAAGGTGTGTTGACTCAAATCTTTCCCTTAGTAATGCAAAGTGTTTTATGATGATGACTGAAGGGATAGTTTTAGGACATCACATTTCTTCATCTGGAATAAAAGTAGATCTTGCTAAAATTCAAATCATTGAAAATTTATTTGAACCAACAACTCAAACAGATGTAAGAAGCTTTTTAGGATATGCAGGCTATTATCATAGATTTATTGAAAATTTTAGTAAGATAGCTCTGCCATTGTTTAAATTGCTTTCAAAGGATGTGCCTTTTAACTGGGATACTGACTGTCAATCTGCATTTCAAACACTTAAAGAGAAGCTCTCAACTGCTCCCATTTTAAGGGGACCAAATTGGACATTGCCTTTCCATATTTCTACCGATGCCTCTACTACTGCAATAGGGGCCTCATTGGGACAAAGAGAGCATACCATGACTTATGCTATCTATTTTATTAGTAAAAATCTGACACCTCCAGAGTTGAACTATACAGTCACTGAAAAGGAGATGTTGGCGGTGGTTCATGCTGTAAACAAATTCCATCATTACATAACTGGCTACGAAATTTTTGTCCATACAGATCATTCAGCCTTATGATATTTAATGAATAAATCTATCACTAATGGTCGGATCACTAGATGGTTGTTATTAATGCAGGAATTCAATATCATTGTTTTAGATCGGCCTGGATGAGAAAATCAAGTGGCAGACTTCCTGTCTCACTTACACAATACTGGTGAGGTTGTTTCTATTTCAGATAGTTTTCCTGATGAACATTTATTTGCAATTTTTGTTATCACTCCTTGGTATGCTGACATTGCTAACTATCTATCATCAGGACAACTACCACCATCTATGTCATCTAAAGAAAAGAAAAAGATTATTAAACAAAGTGCTGGACATATATGGGTTAATGGTGATCTCTTTTATACAGGATATGATCTAATTATCAGGAGATGTGTGCGACAAGATGAAGTTTTAGATATTTTAAAAGCATGTCATGATGAACCGTGTGGTGGCCATTTTGCAGATAAAAGAACATCATACAAGATACTCAATTTGGGGTATTACTAGCCTTCTATTTTCAAAGATGCTAAGAGGTATGTTAGAAGTTGTGATACTTGTCAACGGATGGGACGGCCAGTCCGATCTGATGAAATTCCACTCCAACCACAGATCCTCATAGAACCATTTGAAAAGTGGGCACTTGACTTCATTGGTCTAATTCATCCACCATCACAAGGGAAGAAGTACATTTTGGTATGTACAGACTACATCACCAAGTGGGTAGAAGCCAAACCATTACAAAGAGCCACAGAACAGACCGTGGTAAACTTTCTTTTTGAGGAGATATTTGTCAGATTTGGGGTTCCTAGAGAGATTGTAACTGATCAAGGTGCCCAGTTTACTTCCAAACTAGTGCAGGAGATCGCAGCAAAATACAAGATAAAGCACATAAAATCTACCCCTTACCATCCACAAGCTAATGGCCAAGTGGAATCTACAAACAAGACTTTGGAAGGAATCATCACCAAAACTATTTAGATGCATAGGAAGGATTGGTCAGCTAAGCTTACTGAAGTTTTATGGGCATACCGGATCACTTGGAAAAACAGTACTGGATTTTCTCCTTATCAGCTTGTTTACGGTAAGCAAGTCCTCCTACATATAGAGTTTCAAATTCATACCTTCAAGTTAGCAGCAAATTTGTGTATGGATATTTATGAGGCTCAGCAAGAAAGAATACTTCAATTGAATCAATTAGATGAGATGAGACAGGATGCCATAGAACACAATACTTTGATACAACAGCAGCAAGCTCAATGGCATGACAAGTTTATTAAAAAGAAGCAATTTCACATCGGTGACTGGGCACTATTGTTTGACTCCAAGTTCAAAGACTTCAAAGCCAAATTCACAACTCATTGGATTGGTCCATATGAGATTGCAGAGGTATATGATAATGGCTCAGTCAAACTTCAAACAATCGATGATGAAGCACATACATTTGTGGTCAATAGCCATCGGCTCAAATTGTATACCAAGCCTATCAACAAGGAATATTTCATACAATAGATTTCACAGCAACAGGAAATGGTAGTGCTGGATAGACACCTTGGTGTTTCTCCTTCACCTACTTCTTAGCTGATCTGATATAGAAAATAAAATAAAAGAGAGAGAAAAAAAGAAAGAAAAAAAAGACAAAATATAAAAAACAAAAAAAAAACAAAAAACAAGAAAAAAAGGAAGTTTAGTTGTGAAAACCAGGTCACTGGCACAATCTAAACTTGAATTTTCCCTGGAAAACCAGGTTCACTTGGCCATTGAAAATTCATAAAAATATTTTTTTCAAATTTCATGTCTTTTTCATAGTTTTATTTCCAATAATGAAGTTCTTGTTTGACTTGAGGACAAGTCAATAAGTAGGCCTGTTAGGGGGATAAACATTTTTATGCTTTCTTGGAACCATCCAAGTCTTTTTCATATGCAGAGGGACCTGATTTCCAGCAAAACAGTGGGACCTGACTTCCAGTAAAGCAAAAGAAATCTACAGAAGGACCTGACTTCCAGTAAAGCAAAAGAAATCTATAGAAGGACCTGACTTCCAGCAAAACAGAGGGGATCTGAGATGGCGTACATCTTTGAAAATGAACATCAGAAGGACATATTTGAATCAGAAATAAATGCAAACCAGCTACATCAGGCAGCAAGCTCATCATACAGGGATATCAAGCAAATTCTGTAAGAATTTTAGTTTTTGTGTTTTAAAAGTTGCATGATTCTTTGTTTTTAAGTGATGACATATTTACCAACCCTCGTAAACTTGACTGCCTATTTCATTATCCTCATAGTCTCTACCAACATTCCATTTACTTTTCATTATCCCATCCTAGGGGTTAAGATGGTGGTCAAAATCAAACCCAGAAGAAATTTTAATGGCCAAAATATATACTGCATTCTACAGGAAGGATTTTCTTCTTGGCAGAAAGACAGACAGGGTCTCCTTCTTAGCAGAAAGCGAAATGTTTTAAGAAAAATAAAACAATAAATTGGAAAATAGAATTTCAAATGTTTTTCTATATATAAATTAGTGCATCATGCATTAAGTAAACATATATATAGAATTTAGAACATTGATGGTCAGGTGTATGTTCAAAAGGAAAAAGAGTCCACTTTAAGAGAAGAAATCCATTTATTATAGCTCGTTTATTAAACATTGGGGGCATGCAAAGAAATTAAAATGTATTATATGAATTAAAACCTTACCTTTAATTTCTTTCCTGAGAAAATATTGAATGGAAAGTGGCATGTTCATGAAATGATGAGAAGAAACGTGGTTATATGCCCCACGACAGTATACAAATGTGACTGAAACTTGTATTATGAACTGGTGGAGTTGGGGACTACGATTTGGTCATTCTTCTTTGGACCAAATACAACTCTTTTTCTCTGCAAAAACCGATTTCTGTGGGTAATAATTTTCAGTAAGAAGAAGCCGTGGATTACAGGAAGGATGCAGGCACTAATTTTCTATGGAAGTATCGTGCAGGAAGAATTGAAGGCAGCTACACCAGAAAGGAGGTAAAACTTAAAACCTTTTCTTTTCCAAAGACTCTGGTAAGACCGGTAGCAATTCTACATTTTCAGAGTGTCGTTTTGGGATAAGAAAATAGTTGCAGAGTTAAAAATTGAAAGGTTGAAGTTTCTTGTTGCATATTTCTTTCCTATCAAAGTTCAAAATGTCATATAGACTAGAACCAGAGAAATTCAACCCCACTAATATTCATGAGAATTGCATGGAGATTTTTGAAAAGAAAGAGTGGGTAACTTTTTTTGATAAGTTTGATGGGCAAAATGATAATGTTAGTTTAGATTTTACTGAAACATTTGATGGAGAAAGGGCTATAGTGGGAAACTTGAACTTCATACTGTCTGAAGACATTTTAGCACAAATTATTGGCCTACCACAGCAAGGAGAAAGATTTTTCAAAACTAAGCAATTCAAAGAGAAGGCATGGATACCCTTTTTGTGTAGATCAAGAGCAGGGCCAGTGAACTGGAAGAAAGGAATACGAAGGAGCTGGCTGGTTCATCCTTGGGATGAAGTAGTCTATATTATCCAAAAATTCATTACCTGTGAAGGCCGATTCAGTATTGTTTATCTCTACCATATCAAGCTGTTGCAGCATTTAAAAGGTGAATGTGAGATTAATATGCCCTATTTCCTATTACAGAGTCTATCTAAGATGGCTAAGGCTGTCCAAAGGCGTGCAAAATATAAAATGACAAGCCTTTTTCACTATGGACTCATTAAAATCATCATCAAGCATGAGTTACAGAAGCAAAATTTGACATGGTCAGAATTTTTAATTTACAATCAGTTTGAAGAGCAAGAGTAATTGCTTGAAGAAGGTTTAAAAGGAGATAAATTGTTGATGATAACATACCCTGAAGCAACAAGCTCAAAAACTTCAAAGGGAAAAAAGAAAAAGAAAGAGGTGTTGCTGGTTACAGATGATGAAGACAACTCTGGAGCAGCAAGTTCAAAACAGCTTGAGAGAAGGATACAAACCAGGAGTGTGATGAGAGAAGAAAAATAGTTCCAGAAGCAAGAGCAGATTTTCACTACTTATAAGAGGAAGCCATAGAAGTATTAGCAAGCTCGAAGCCAGTCAGCATTAGAAGAGGAGGAACACATACAAACCTTGGGGAGTCAAGAAGAAAATCTAGCAGGTGAAATAGGGCAGGATATCCAAGAAATTGATGAAGTGATAAGACAGACAAAAAGAATCAATCTCTTCTTGGATCAGCAAGAGAAAGAAAAGAAACAACAATCAAAACAGGAAATAATAGAAGACTCATCTTCTCTTTTCTCAGAGCAACAAACTATGGAATAAGAAAAGAAAGAAGATTCAGTAGAAAAGAATGAAGAATTGGGGATGGACACCAATTCTGTACAGCTTCCAGTGAAAATGAAAAAGAAGAAAACTTCCAAGAAAAATAAAGAGATTAAGAGGTTGAGACTTGAAATAAAGGAATTAGAGCAAAGGAATGAGAAGTTAAAAGAAATCAACTAGAAGCTTAAAGTTCAGAGGACTCGCATCTCCAAGCATGCATACAGATGGTATAAGCAAAAGAAGATTTATAAAACCAAGTATGAGAGACTGAAAGTTCTTTATGCATCTTGAGCTTCAACAGATGCATCGTCTCAGATAGGATATTAAAAGCAAGAGGATCAGCAGCAAAAATTTTGGTTTTGATATAAATAGGGTCAAATATTTTTGGGCATGAGGACATGCAATAGCTTCCTCTTGGGGGAGATGTTGGGCACCATTTTGACCTCTTTTTGTCATCTAAATATTTTTCATTTTCCTCCATAAAAACCTTCATATTTATTTATAAAGCCTTAATTTCACCCACAAACTTTGGTTGAAGGTATAAATGTCAATGCTTTTTAACAAATTGAATTTTGATATTTTTAAGGCATTTAAGTTAAGGTTTTTATTCAGGATTACAGGATGTGCTAACTTCCTGTAATGTCTCCAAAGTTGAATACTTGCATGCCAGCTAGGCATGAACTGAAATATGGAGAAAAGATCCTCGGTGTCCAAGTATGGATAAACTTCCAACGAATAGATGGTGTGGCTCTCACACGTGTCAAGTCAATGTCGGTCAAAGATGACCACCTGTGCTACCACTCAGCACAAAAACAGGGCAGTTCCGATTTTGTGGATCTGGTAGAGGATCTCGATGATTGAATGTCATTATTAGCTTCCAGATTAATAGCATTTCTAGTTTTTTTAAGTTTGTATAAGTATTTCATAAAACAGAGGAAAAACATATCACGATTTGGGGAGAAAACGCATACTATTCTGGACTGCGTTGTTTTACTGTGTATGATCGATTTCTTATGGTGAATACAATTAAAGTTTAAGCTCTGTGATTCTCTATCTGCGTGTGTGAATGAGGCATTGGAGGTCCCCCATTGTTGAGTCTGCACACCTTTCAATTGCCAATGAGCGATTTGGATTGTTTTCATGAAACGATTTGGATTATTGCCAGTGGTATGTTTGTAATTCCTGTAGAATTTGATTTCCTTATTATAGAACGAGTTAGACTATTTCGAATTAGTTTTAGAAGCTCTGTTATTTTATTGGTTATGTATTGAAGGAATGGTTCAGACTACTATCTCACATTGCTGTTCATTGCTTGCTTATTCAATGATGGAGTATTAAGACAGTGATACATTATGAATGCTTTCCTGTAAAGGGAATTAATGATTGATTGTTTATTCAACATTGATGGGCAGAGTTATGTGATTCTTATTTCAGGGTTAGATTTGATTCGTTTTTATTATCTCAGTGATTTCACATATAAACTGCTGTGTAACTAGAAGATCAGATGAAATTTCTTCTGTAAGGGAGCTTTTGTATTTTCAAAACACAATACCTTAATCTTTTAATAGGTTTTTTTCATAGATAACTAGATTTCCAGTTAGGTCTAGCTTTCAGTCCTTACACTTGGATATGCCTCTAAGTCTACCAACTCCGGATTGACATAAACTCAAGGTCTAATCTGCATTAGTGGATTGGAGCCCAACAAATCATATGAGGAATAATCATATGAAAACTCCTGCGCATGTGAAGACGAACAGTTATTTGAGCAGGATATCTAGGAAGATGAAGAGGAGGAGTTACAACATGAGCATGAGGGGAAGCACTCCTATGAAAGTATTATTGAGCAATGGTTCCAGGTAAGTAATCGATTAGATAAATTTTGTTTTTATTTTTGTTTAGTTAAAACACCTCCACAACAATTAAATTCGTTCATCTTTGTATATTTCCATTTTTCATTCATGAAATTGAAAGATAATATATTCCTATTACTGTTGCGTGTTTGGATACATTGGCTATTTGACTACACGTAACAGATTTCTAAATTTCAATTAGCATAGAGTATGTAGGATTTCATTTTCAGTTTTTTTGCTTTCAATTAGAATAAGTATGCATTCCTCTATGCTTTGTGTGATCATGAGGATCAGAAATAGGATGACTAAATTGATTTTAGGAAGAATTCTTATTGTTGATGAATGGAAATTTTTTTACCTAATCTATTTTTCGCCTGCAATTTGTTCCATTTGCTCATAATTGTTTTTTTTTAATTTGCAAAATAACATTTTAAAAGTTCTTTTATTTGATTTTCTCAAAATAAAAATTAAAATTAAAAAAAATTGAGCCTCCAGCCTTCGATCTGCAATTAAAACAGTAGGTGCATTAGGATTACTTCATTAAAAATCTAAAAAAACTTGGATAAATGGCCTGCAAAAACTACATGTTGTAAAGCTGAAACAACAGCTGTAATAGCTCTAGCTGAAATAGCAGTTGTAACAGTTGTAGCTGAAACACATAAGATGAAACACAGTTTTCTAGCTGAAACACATAAGCTGTAACAGTTGTAGCTGAAACACATAAGATGAAACACACTTTTATGATTGAAACACATAAGTTGTAACAACTGTAGCACTTTTCCAGTTGAAACACATAAGCTATAACAACTGTGGCTGAAAAAACGGTTGGAATAGTGTCACGCTGCCTTAAAATTATCATCGGTTTGAGACACATGCATGCCTATCTTGAATTATCCTTCATGACTTCATCCTATAGCTTCTTGGAAATTTAACTCTACCTCAACAATAAAAAAAATTCCTCGGCCAAATCCACCTACAATTGAAAATATATATATATATATATAT
>LPNX010036972.1:435610-476365 GCA_001517045.1 Pseudotsuga menziesii
CATTTTCATCTTCCAACCTCGAATTAAAACCTGCAACAATAATAAAATTCATAAGAAAATGCTTAAGTCTTCCCTTTGGTCTTTTCCTAGATCGATGATAGCTCAATTACCAGCAATATCACAGCTAAAAAGTCTAGGCTGCAACACTATGTACAGGTAAGGGATAGGAGATGCTTCTAAATCCATGAATAATTGATCAAATCTCATGAATTATAATGGATGGTATTCATTTTCGGATTTTGTTTGCTATAGAAAAAAGAAGAATTTGAATGAGAATCATATCTAAATTATAGCTAACCATGCCATTTGTTTTGAAGGTAAATCTATATGGTAATATATCTTTTAGACACTTTTGAAACAACCTACGGTTTTCTAGGCCGACCTTGGCATTAAAAACGTTTCTATGTGTTTTACAAATGTCGCATGCATATTGTTTTTGATATCTTCCAGTACAGCCATCCAACTCAATAGCCATTCATCTTATCTTTGTTTTCAATGCCTCATCAATAATCGCCTGGCCACCTGCTGGAAATTTTTGATGGACAATGGAGAAACGCGGCCCCATTAATGGAAGATGACTCTACACATACACTTTCAAGCTTGAAGGATTTGGTTTAGGAGTAGTTGACAGAATGTTGTCTTTTGTTCAATGCTTGGTCGGTGATAATCTTCATGTTAGAGTTATTGCGTTGGACATTGGTGGAGGTTTATGGCAATGAAAGCAAGTATTTACAATGAAAAATCATCTTAATATTAGCTAGTATATATTCAGTAGTTGAGGAAAACCTATGGAATCGTCATATTCCTCCACTCTTTCCTGTTGAAAAGGCCGTTGAAAGGCACCAACAATTGAACCTCCCAGCTGAGGAACCTTCAGGAACTTCTGTTGACTTCTAGATGTGATGCATTTTTTTTACATATGCATGTGTGTTATCTGACTCATGGAATATATAAAGATGCATGATAATGCAAGCCTATTTGAAAAACTCATACTGTGCACAACTATCTGAAAAATTAATGACAGCAGTCTTGGATCTATCCCAATCCCAAAATCTATGAATCCACCATCGCATTGCTTGAGTTCTGGAACTTTAGTAACATTGCGAATAGTTTTTATTTTTGTTGGATGTCACATATAATATAATAGCAACATATTTGTCATCAATATACCTGAACCAATCAGCTTGTTTTTTAATTTTTTTTCTGTCAATTAACACCCATTTGCGGATAGCCAATTTCGGGTGGAATTTATGAGCAAAGAATGATGAATTTCAAAAATATGGCACATGGGTTTTGTGTAGAAGGGTCTCGTTTAGTTTAATTGTGAGTCGTTTTTGAAAATTATACTTGGTTTGAGGACAGTTTGCATTTCTATGAACATGAAAAAGCCATATTTCAGGATGGTCAGTTTCAAACATAGCAGATATTTGGTTCTGCATTTGGTTATGCATTGAGAGGTTTAATTAATGAGAATATTTTCATCATCAACTCCATTTAGTTGAGAGGAATACGATTTGTTTTTCTGAAAGATTTTGTATCAACAAATATGGTGTATCCCAACTGAACGAGCAGTTGAAGGAAAAACATAACCAATGGTTCCAAGAGCACTTTCAGCGGCATAATCAGAGCACTACAACTAGCAGTAGTTCCAATGGTTTCATGTGGGAATATTTCCTTGGTTGATATTGTCGATAGCGAAAGAGCTTCAGATACTAATAATGGTGGACAAAATCACAAATATGGAGAAAATATCAATTGCTCTCTACTTGCTTTAGCAAACTGCATTAATGCAATCTTAAAACTCGTTGCTTTTATCGCTAATCCTCTCCCTTGTTAAGTTGCCAACTCGGTCAATGTTGGGCCCTTTTAAAGATAGTTGGGAATTTGTTCTAATATAGACAATACCTAGAAATTCATTAATGTTCTCAATAGCAGAAAACAGTGTTCTGCAATTATGCTAGTCAAATATCCACTATAGATAAAAACAAAACTGATATTTTTTTTTCCATTATGGATACACAATCCAACGTTATCATGTAGGAGATTACAACGTGACATAAATATGGTGTAGATAGGGTGGTGATAGATCCAATGGTGATGAGAATGATGAATGTTCTTGTGGTATGCACAAAAATATTTCGAAGATCAATGGCACGCCTAGTCGATAATATTGTCTACTAGTTTACAATTTTTGGTTAGCAGTTTGTATGATGATAGATCATGTGGGAAGGAATGTAACATTTGTGGTATGGTCACAGGTTGTTATTTGTGTTTTTTCATGACAAAAAATAAAGAGGATAACTCAAGACTGCATGTAGGAGCAGATCGATACTTATGATGGGGCATGTATGCATGTATTTTATGTTAATGATGGTTTATGCAGGATATAATGGGTGTTGCAGCTGAGTGTTGCAAATGGCTCATTGCAGCTATGTGGTGTTGTAACGGGCTGTTGCAGCTGGCTGTTACAGCGATTAATTTTTTTTAAATTTTAAATGTTTTGTTAAAGAGCCAAGACATTAATGTTGAATTCCCATAAATGCAAATCGGATAAATTTATCTTGAGTGTTTTTGCCATTTTTTTTGTGTGTATTATAAAAAATAAAACAAAAAAATAGAAAATCATAAAAAATATTTGGTTTGTTTCATAGAAAGAAAACAATAAAAATTTATTAAACCCTGCAAATGAAAATAAAAACCAAAAATATAAAAATCATAAAGAATTAAAAGTTAAAAATAAAAACAACCAAAACAAAAAAAATGCAAATGGACCTCAACACTTCCTGAACACATCTTTGGAATGATGATTTTATCTTTTTCATGCTAAAATTGTTTTCTTTGAAGTCACTTCAAGAAGCTAATCAATGACGAACCACAAGCGCAACGGAAACATGTATAACACATTTTATTTTTTTGTGACATTTTCTTTGCAACAACTTGTGTACTCTTTTTTCATGATATGTTTTCTTTTACAAACTTCTTACAAGTTTCATGCAGGAATTTGTACTAAGTTTCTTTCAGGTTTCAAAGACGATCACATTTTGCTGCTAAAGGGATTTTTCAAGAAACACAAAAATTTTGATAAACATGCTTTGATAGACAACCTAAAGGAGTTGTTACTCATGACGTTTTCTGATAAACATCATAACGTTGGTTGTTACACAGAAAAAATCCATAAACATATTTGCATCATAAATGTTTACCCACATTTCTCCTTCAAGGCACATTAGTCATTCATACCACAATCCACTATTCCATTGCCTTAACTATCGTGACTCCACATACCTATCTTCCTGATTTGCATACATCTCTTTATCTTTTTCAGTTCATTTTCCCTTCTTTTTCCATTCTAGTTTTCCTTCTGAATAAAACCAGCTCCCTTTCCATGATTACATTGCCTTGATTTTTTTGCCATAAACCCTATTGCTACTGATATCTTTCTTATAGTCCTACCAATATTTTTGTAAAAAAACTCACATTAATTGATGTGGGATTCCTTAAGGTCCACCTTTCAACAAGTCTTGCCCCATCAACCTCACCACCTTATCTAGGATATATACTAGAGTCCATTTTGAGTACTTAGAGGCTTGCATGCCTAATGGAAAGCTCTCTTGTTGACAATCATGGGAATACATCAATGTCCCCTGATCATCAGATCTTGCAAGTGGCTTGACATCAACACATTTATTCACACTTTTCAAGATATACTCGGGTACCTTGGCACTCATTGACATCACTGGTGAGTCTTCCTCGCATTGGTTAATGATATTCATCAATGGCCGATAATCCAATGATTTCTCTTCATGCTCGACCATGACACATACATTCGCATGATTAGAACTATAGAATTGGGTTTTGTAGTAGGTGAAGACTATACATTATTTCTCATGACTCTATCAACAGTTACAGAAGCATGAATTCAGATCCATGAGAGTACCACAGTTCCACTTTTCGCCTTTCACATTTTCCATTATTTATCAGTAGCAGTTCGGATTCCTCGACTTCACTCTACAACAATTACAGTAGTTACAACCACAACAGTGACATATTCTCCATGATTTAGCAATAGTAGTTCTGATTCCTTCACTGCCCATGATTCCTTCAGTTGCAATAGTGGCATATTCTCCATGATTTAGCGGCAGTAGTTTTGATACCTTCACTTCCCATCGTCCAGCAGTTACATCCACAATAGCAGTGACATATTCCATGATCCGGCAGCATCATCTACATTCCTATTGCATCATTCATATACTTTGGGTAAGTGGAGGTATGTTGTTTTATAAACTTTAATCATGCAATTCCTTACATGCTAGCAATGAATAATCTGGAAAATTCTCTCACCATGTTTCATTTCTTATTTTCACTTTCACAACCCATGTTAGGTCACATGAGGAGATGAAACTGGATCAGTTGGTGAGGGGGAACTATATTCATTCTATTCTTTTCGCCACCATCACCCATTTTTCATCTCATTTACCATTCACCAACATTTATTTTCCAACAAAACCTCTGTTTCACTTTGCTTTATACACATTGATATACAGATTGGCATTATTCATAAAGACAAAGAAAAGGCTTTCTTATGCACAATGATGCTTTCTATGCACATTAATAGCTTATCATTTCTAGTGAGAGTATGGTTAAATTTTTATTGCAGCTAGAAAATAAATAACAAAATGAATGTTTTTAATACAAGAACCAACATTCTTTGTATTCATGGTTGTCACACAAAAACCAACCATAAGGAAAATGTCAGTTGTTACTCATGCATTTCACATCATGAAATCAATAGTTGTCAGTTAAGAGAATAGTTGTCAGTTGTGTCTCTGCTATATTTGTATGCTTTTAATGTGTATTATTGGTAACCCTATGTGATCTGTGAGATTACAACATTGGTTCCATTGTCGGTAGTACATGTCTAAGATGAATACAAGTAGACGATATCAGAATAGGAGATTAAGGACTAGTAGGAGCATAAGGTAGCAAATTATTTGCATAATTACGCACGGAGAAACAAATTAATGACTGCTCAAGAAAAGGAAAGGTTCTTTACTGAAAGCCATGAGAAGTTTGTAGAATCGGTACCCCAGCTCTTGAAAAAATTTTTGCATGAAAAAGATGGAAGTGACTAAAGACCAACAACTGCTAGAAAAACTGATTCGAGGGGGAAGGAAAAACCTATCGGAGTGGTTTGAAAATATCACCAACGAATTCTGTGAGGAACAAGCTATAGAAGAAAGAACTTTAGTGGAAACCATTCAAAAGAAATTCTATATAGCCCTTACTGAGCAATTCATGTGTTCCTTATCGACCTTGTTGTTCAAGTTTCTGATAGGAAAAAAAGTGGGTCATATTATCAAACCTCGTCCATTACTATGCGAACTGCCACATAATACTAACTGGGCGGAGAAACAAAAGAAGTGGGAGCAATTCATTGCTGAAAGGGAGTGGGAATATTTCCTAAGCAAGTAAACAGAACTATTTGAGCTCTCTAAAGCATTGGGTAGGCTATGGGGGGTATCTGGTCATATGTCAGGGTAAAGTGGAGAGGATTCTAGTCGACTAAAGAGATACCATCACCAGTGATGAAAATTCGGCCTAAAATGGAAATCAAACGGATAGTGTCACACAAAGGTACGACGAATTTACAGAAAATAGAGAGAGTGAAGAGGCTGCAAAGAAGGGAAGAAAGAAGAGAAAGAGCTATAAAACTGCAAAGAAGAATGAATACTAGGGTGGCTGACCAAGAGAGAAATCCGCCAGAGTCGGGTCATGACCGACAAGAAGAAGATGTGGAAGAAGAAGCATCCCCTATGGAAGAATATTTGTGGATAGAGCAGCGAGAAGCTCTCCAAATGTAAGTTCCCTAGAGGGTAAGACCTTTATCTCCATCGAATCCGAGTACCAGGATACAATCCATTGTCGAAGAGGACCTCAGACTAAGAGCTAGTGAGTTTGGTATATGGATACGACTAGATGACGAGATAAACAAGGATAATAATCTACTTATTCGTCGAGTAGAAGAAGAAAATTGGGTCATGCTTCAAGCGTACCCCTCCAACCGAAGTATCCACTTACTTTACTTGACACATGAAGGAGCAACCCCCCTACCAAATACAGCTTTGGAGAAGACAAACAAATTGGACCTGCAGACAAATAATTGTAGTTGAACATCGACAGGAAAGGTCAACCCTGACCGACTACTTGTCGGAGAAGAAACGACAAATAAAACAACCAACGGAAATGAGAGTTCTATCGACAATAGCTCTACATAAAAAGATAAACAAAACATCCACTACCCCCACCAGCGCCACCTCCTGAAGAAGGCAGCAACAATGAATCTGAAATGGGTCACGGATCAGCACATATCCCTCTATATGAGGGCAATGAAGATCCCAGATGACATTGGTTTGTCTGCAAGTCGACATGGGAGGCCAACCAGGTTAAAGCAGAAGATATATAGATGGCACAGTTCATTGGTGAATTGAGTAAAATAGCTCTAACTTGGTATATGACATTTTCTGAGAGAACCCCCAATGCATCCAAGGCAAAAATTAAAGCGCAATTTATATCATTTTTTAAAACTCCAGATGCTAAACATCTGGCAGCTAAAAAATTAAAAACAACTTTGCAAAAGCCAGTAGAATCTGTCCAAGAGTACAAAAAACACTGGAAATACCTTCTCAGCCAACTTGACTACGTAATTGATGAAGAATTGCCAATTCAGTGGTTCCTTGCAGGTCTTTCACACAAAATTCGGGAGCATATAAGCCTAGAGACATTCAAGACATATGAAGATGCACCTACTAAATCCCTACAAGTAGATATGGATGAAGACTTCCTGGCATATCCCACAGATAGCAGATTGGAAGAACAACTCTAGATCATGCAGAAATATTTAAAAGAGATAAACCTTAAAAGTCAGGACATCTGGTGCACAAAATGCTCATCGACTGGACATTTAAAAGATAACTGTCAACAGGATATCAGCTGATAGGACGTTCAATTTGTGCAAACAAAGTGTTTTTACGACATTTTCCAAGAGCATGGAGAGCACACCATGAAATATTTCCCATTGAACATGAAGAATGGTAAAGCATATTGGTGTGCAATCTGTGAAACTAAAAATCATACCACCGCCAACTACCACACAAATCTAAAAAATCGACAAAACTACCACGCAGTCTCCCAGACTAACGTAGTCACGTAGAACGAAGAGCAATGAAACAATGTGCAAAATGATGAGAATAGTCAAAAGTATGAAGTTCGTCGATATGAGCGTCAGTTCGACAACCGACGTGGAGGATATGGAGGCTAAGGTCGATTCTCTGGGAATTGCGACAACCGACCACGCCGGCCCATCCAATGTTTCACATGTTACAAAGAAGGATATCGATATGTAGATTGTCCATAGAAGGATAGAAATGACTTAAAATTCTGTACTAGTTGTTGAGTATGGGATCACTCATTATAGGATTTCCCTACTATGCTTGATAAAATAAATAAGAAGAAAAATGTTAATGTCTTGTCGTGTGTGCAAAAACATGATATTATCAATACGAAGAACTTGAATATCGTAACTCGACAAGGGACAAAAATTGGGAACGATAACCCATGAATAAGTAAAATAAAATAAAAGAATGATTATCCTGACCCAGTTAAACAAAAACAACTATATAAAGATGCAACAAATGTATTCAAAGAATTTGCTGGATAGGAAGAAGAGGACGATAATCGACAAAACACAGTAAAAGAGTTAATACACTTAGTACAAAAAGATAAAACAGTATCTCAATTCATCGACTTATTGTATAAAATAAAACACAACAATAACACCGAAAAACAAACAAAGAATATCTGCAGCCTAAACCAAAAAGATAAAAGTGATGCCGACCCACTTGTCGACCTAGAAATTGAAGGATACCATGTCCGACAAGTTGTACTTGATTTCATATCACAGGTAAATATTATGACTCGTGACACTTGGGAATAGTTAGGAAGACCTCGATTATATGATTCAGGCATATACCTGAAACTAGCTGACCAAGGCCTTATTGACCCTATTGGAGTATGGAGAAATATCAACACAACAATAAAACGAATATCAACCAAAGTCGATTTTGAAATTATTGACCCTAAGGAAAGATCCAACTCCTTCCCAGCATTAGTAGGTCGACCTTGGGGAATAAAAATGCAAGCATCGATATCCTTAGACAAAGAAAGAATAAAACTAAACGGAAATGGACAAAAGTCATTGTACCTATTCATCCATCCCAAGGAGAACCTTGGACAAAACCTATTGATGAAGAAGTTGACATCCGACAACTATATAAGATACAGAATAATGAAGATTACACAAAACCTAATGTCTACGGTGAACTTTACTTAGGAAACCAAGATTCATTAGGATATTGTTGTCATTAGATATGCTCCAACAAAAGTTAAAAGTTTCTGGCAGCACACAGAATGGTTTCATCTAAGGTGGCCCTTAATTGATCCCACAGTTTTATGCATTTGTGGGGGAGAGTCAAAAGGTTCATTGTCTTAACACACTTTTCTCAAAGCTCCAAATCAACCATTCAATAATTGTCTGCAATTCTATTAATCAAATAGATCTCTTGGCCAAAAAAATCACGGAGCTTGGATATTAATGTTTTTACATCCATGCAAAGATGTTGCAATCTCACAGGAACAGAGTCATCCACGACTTCCATAATGGTGCTTATGAATATATGGTTTTTTCAAATCTGTTTACGAGAGGAATTGATATTCAAGTAGTTAATGTTGTTATAAATTTTGACTTTCCTAATAATTCAGAAACTTATTTGCGCAGAGTAGGGCGATATGGAAGGTTTGGTCATCTAGGACTTGCTGTAAATTTGATTAGATATGAGTAGTGGTTTAATTTGTACAAGATTGAGTAGGAACTTTGTAATGAAATAAATCCAATCCCTCCTTAAATAGATCAAGCCATTTACTGTAGATTGATGGCATTTATTACATCCCTGGATATTTTACATGTACATAAAGGCTAAGTTGAAGCAGTTGCCACCAGTGTATACAAGTAAGTGGGTTTCAGCTACAGATGAATAAATTCAAGAAGAATTGATTAAAGGGACACCATTTACATATCGTTTTAGAGTACCTTAAAAATGTAACTTTGAAAATTAATGATCTTGTTCATGGTGAAGTTTCATGGGGGTCGAACACACTTGTTGATTTTGTGATCATGAGGAGAAATGGGAAACCCGTGTGCAATTTTTGTGTTGCAGTAGATGATGCTTCCATCGAAATTTCTCATGTTATAAGGGCAGAGGAACATTTTCCAAACACATTACAACAGGATTTAATCTACAATGCATTGGGGTTTTCTATGCCTTCTTTTGCACATGTGTCTCTGATCCTTGCCCCAGATCATAGCAAACTATCAAAGCGACATGGTGCAACATCTGTGGGCCAGAGAGATGGGTTTATTACCAGAGGCAAAGGTGAACTATTTAGCTCTCTTCAGTGGAATGATGGCATAGAAGAAGAATATTTTACCATGGAACAATTGTTCAACAAGTTCTCAATTGATCAAATTACAAAAAGCCCTGCTATCTTTGATTCTGTGAAATTGCAGAGGATAAATGGGCAACATTTGAGGGCCCTTCCAGTTGATAATTTGACAAAGATATTAGGATAACATTTGAAAAATGTTGGCATTATCTCTAAATCTGAAGGTCTACTTATAAATGAAGTGGCCGAGCTGTTAAAAGATGGAATTGACTTGGTATCAAATTCAGATCAAGCACTTGCCAATTTTGAAATGTGAACTCTTTCCATCATAGTCTATGTTATCTCTTGCCACTGCACTGGTTCCGTCAGTTGACAAATCGTCTTCCAAGTTATTTCCCATTCCAGTTAATGATACAAGTCAGGAATTTAAGAAAGAATTGCATGAATCTTTATGAAGTCACTGTGAAGTTTAGGGTCGTGAAGAATGGGATAAGTGTTATAGCGGATTTCACCACACTAGGTGAATCACACATTGTATGGCCTTCCCCTGTCCCGCTGCAGACTCATTAGCCCCTATGGACCACTTTTTGTCTTTTGATGTGTCCTTGATCATCCCTAAAAACATGAGAAAAGTGATATACGTGGATTTTAACCCGATAACCGCGAACATACACGGATATTCCCTCTATAGTCACGTACATCAGGATGTGTGCATAATCCAAATCCTTTTGGAGCGTTCCTTGACTTGGATCCGACTCATATGATTCCTGGCCTTCCATATGCCTTGAGATCGCATGGATTTGAGCTTTTAGTATCCCTTTGAAAATCTATATAAGGAACCCCTTGAGACATTGAAAGCATAAGAGAGAATTGAGAGTAACGAAACTATAGTCCATTGTTGCTAGAACTTATGCTTGAGTTTGCATCCCTTTGTCCCTTGGAGCACTGTTGTGTTCTTCCCAAGCTTGCCTTTTGCTAGTGAGCTTGCTATCTGAGTGATGGAGGATTGAGGTGGTGGAGGCCCAAGTGGGGGATTCAGTTTCTCCGGTTCGCAGACGTGCCGTCAGAGGTTGTCACTTGTAATCTCTAATTTATATTAATAGAAATATCTTTTCCTGTCCAGTAATGTGTATTTGAATGAATATTGTATCCATTGGAATATGTCAAATGATTTTATATTATTGATTATATATGCTAGAATAGATCTAAGACCATGATATATAGTATGCTTGTATTGTTTACTTGTTGTTGAGGAAGTATTCTATCAATTCAAGCTGAAGATTGGAAAGCTCAACGGGGATCTACTTCAACCGTCCAGAATAAGGTACGAGGTTCGATCCTTTAGTGTTAGACATCTTATTTCTATTGCATATTGGGAAAGATTGATTTCTGGAGTCTAGCTGTCTGTTGTGGTACCCCAAGCCATAGGAATTTCTCTCCGTAACAGAATTGGCGACTCCGCTGGGGAGTTCCTAGTAATTGTCCTTTGGGGGTTGATTTCTTGGCATTCAATGTATTTGAATTGCTCTCTCTCTCTTGTTTCTGTGTCGGGTATGGGGGCATGTATGCCTGGTAGAGCTTGATTGGTGTGAATTTAGTCTCAGCCTGTCTGTTTGCCTTGGATTTGTGCATCTTTTTCTTCTCGTACGCGGGTTTGTCACTTACAGTCGCGTATACATGCGGTTTCCCCTGGGATTTCCGTGTATACACGCGGGTTTACTGCACACAGTCGCGTATACCCTGGTTTTTACCTTTTTGTGGAAGATAGTGGATTGCTGGGTGAATTCTGTTAGCTGCTGAGTCTCCTTTGGCACTGCTTGAGTCTGTTAATACCTCTGTTTCTGACCAGAAACATTTTTTTAGCCTAAATTTTTTCTTTTAGGAAAGTTCTTGTCATGGCATCTTTGATTTTTTGTTTGAGATTAGTGCATTAGAGTCCTTTTACCTTAGTACTTTGCTGGAATGCTGTTTATGTGTGCTTGCAGAGTCTGGGGTGGGTAGAATCATTCTTTTGCTTTGTGTATCTCTTTATTTTCAAAAAATCCAAAAAAATTTGCTTATCATCATGCATTGCATTTTGCTCTTTGCATTGTACTTGCACTAGATCTAGATTTGCTTTGGAGTAATAGTTAGGACTTCATATAGGGAAATTTTCATTCAGCATTTGAAGAAGAAATTGTGCATTACACGTAGTACGCATACCCTGTTTTCATGGACACAATGCATTTGCATTGATTGTTAGGTGTGCATTTTGCTTCTTGTTGCGTCATACCACCATTAGTTGCACGACCATATCCTATTTTTGAGTAATAAATCCAACTAAAATTAACACTAATTAAAATGAATTACACTCTTTTCTTTTCTAGGGTGCACCAACAAGATTAGGTTTTAGGATCTTGGAATAGTTCATTGTAAGTTAATTCTCCAAGATCACTAAACGACAACAACTAGGTGTCTTTCCAGGGAGTGTGTGAAATCCTTGATATAACCAGCATTCTCAGGATCCTCCTCTCAAAAGGGAGTTAAGCATGAGGCAATGTGAGCGGTTGTTGATTGGGATAACCCCTAGTCGGTAACTGTGTAGCACCGGCGATATAGCCAGGATTGTATTCGTATCTGGGGGCTCTTTCAAGAGTTTCAGGCTTTGCTACCCAGCCCATATGGTCAATCCCGCCTGTGATTGTCCGCCTAAGCTTTGATTATATTGAGGTGACCTTAGTGACCTTACCTATGATATCAAGGGGGTACTTATAGAGGTTATTCTACATGTGTCCCGGCCAGGTTGGGGTCAGACAGCACAGTCGCTTTACGCGTTGAAGTTGAGGACAACAATAATTGGTTACGTACCTCCGCTTGTGGTGACAAGAGCCTCTCAAGCCTCTCCTAGGTGAGACATACCGGCCACATTCGGGAGCTCATTTATCGAGCCCTTGTTTTCTTGCATTTGGCTTTAGATTTTATTAGTGATTGCTCTGTGCATGCTAGTTGGCCTAGGGTTTACATAAATAGAGAGTATTTGCTATTTGTTGAGTCATTGTGGATTCGAGTGCGGTTCCGCGCCGTTCTCATCATTTAGCAGGACTTCAACCTTATACTTATCCTCCTCCTTTGGGAGCGAGACCTAGACAGTCCAGGCGGACTATGTCACACACTGATTCACACACCATGGAGGATCATTTAGAGACTATTCCTGAGCCACCTCCTCCCATTCGTATTGATGATGGGAACTTACTCCTACATACAATCCTTCACCTGAACTAGCTGAGTTTGGTCCTGTGATTTCCCAGATAGGATCTTTGCATGATAGACCTACTCACCCTAGGGCTGATTCCCCGTTGACACGTTACCGGTATGGAAAGCTGGATGATGTCGAGACTCACTTTGACCCTCCTAGCACTAGCTATGGTAGTTATATTACGACTGGTTTTCCTATGCACGATTTGACATTTCATGTTGAATCCGACTTTGAGCCTAGCATTATGCCTGGGGGCAATCCCATGCCTTACCTTGCGGAGAGGTTTGGGAGTACTAGTCACATTGCACCTTCCATCCCAATGGTGGAAGCTCCATCTTATATACCTCCTAGGTCTAGATTTAGTGATCCGATAGGGCTACCAGGTTCCAGACGAGTGACGATAGGCACTAGTACATATCTTCTTACAGAGATTACTTCGTCCTTGATTCTGAGTTCTTCAAATGTAAACCCTCCACATTACTCACGTCGTCCTTCGAGTCGACACGTAGCTACGAGTCAGATCCATACTGTGATTACTAGACCAATTGTGTCTCAAGCCTACATACCACCCATGGTTTCAGGAGGTTATGTTCATGTTTCTAGAGGTCAGATTGCTACTTCCATGACATAAATCCCTACTTCTGGTATGTATATTCCTACTTCCGAAATGTATATCCCTACCTATGGAGTGTCTCATGGGGAATCGCAAGCGATGACCTATGGACCCTATTATGGGACGCAGTATGGATAGGTTTCTCCACCTTATGGAGGCAGGTATTCACAACCTGCTTACTCTCCTAATTATAGCTTTGTAGCTCCTACTAGTCAAGGTCCACCTCATTATGGTACTTCCATGCCACCCTATACGGGTCATATATGAGGAGGTCACTATGGCCAAGGTCATGGTGGTAATCAATCCTATATGAACCAGGGAGCGGTCCATAGGCCTCATCATCCTAGGCTCCCTTTCCTCACGACACTCAATCTACCTAACTTATTAAGACTTACGAACGATCGTGTGGCTCATGATCCGACTTGGTCGGCTGTCCCTACCAAGATTCCTTCGGACATACCTAAGTTCGAAGGCAAACCAAGAGAGGATCTGAGCGAACACGTTACGACATTCCACCTATGGTGCTCTTCCAATTCATTGCATCAGGACTCAGTCCGTTTGAGACTATTTCAACGCACCCTTACAGGGCCTGCGGTGAAATGGTATATAGAGTTACCTAGGGGTTCCTTTACTTTGTTCGATGACCTTGCGATGAATTTCCTTAATCACTTCCAGCTACCAGTGCGCTATGATGTTGGTACTGAACTCTTGTCGACATTTCGGTAAGATAAAGCCACCCATATTTCTGATCATATTCAGGAGTGGCGTAGATGGAAGATATTAATTAAAGCCTTTATACCGCTGGAGTTCCTCCTTGAGTGGTTCCTCAAATATTTATTGCCATATATAGCGAAGGATGTTTCCACATCCGGAGTGCAGAATGAGGAACAAGCAATATTTAGGGTGCAGGAACTATACTTGATCTATGCTCAGTTTGGTTTGTTATATGAGATTATACCTAACGCTCCTCGTTCTAGTTTCGATCCCAAGGTCAAACCTGGACCACATGCCAACGACATTGTGGGTAGTACAAGTAAGAAACCTGCAGGTTCGGTTGTGAAACAAGTTGCTCAGTTGTCAATCAACCAATATGCCTCAAGACAAGCTACGGCTTCGTCTCAGCCTGCCCAAACGACGATCGTACTTGCTGTGCAATCGTCCAACCAGAAGGATAACCAGCAACCCGGATATAATAGAAAAAAGGGTAAAAACAATAATAATAAAAAGGGTGGGAATAAGAATGAGAATGCCAACAATAATGACAAGAATGGTAAAACTGCTGGGGGGACAAGCAGAATAAATGTAAGGTCAAGTTCCCTTGCAAGCTATGCAAGGACGATCACCTCACTTACTTGTGCCCTAGAATGGATGAAGCTTCGAAGTTCATAGCACAGGGCCCAGCTGTGTTAACGAACCCTTTACCGCATAACCAGAATATGAACTCGAAGTCCCATGATCAATCTAGTGATGAAGATCCAACTGAGACTAGTGGTCATGGGTGCATTAATATGGTCCATGCCGCGAAAGTTGTGACACGTGCGAAAGATTATACTTCATCACAACCCAACCCAGGCAAAGAACCTGATCCACCAGGAACCCCTTTGCGCATTGAGAAACCTGTGGATAAACCTGAGGCTGCACCTCGCATTCCTAAGGGGGTACTTAAGCATTCGGGGCATAACCCAAATGCCCGAGCTGCCCAGAATTATTCAGTTGTCAAGGAATTGGGCCATACTCCTTGTGCGATGTCTGCATTGGAAGTGCTTCAGAGTTGTCCGTCGCAAAGGAAGGCTTTTCTTTCCGCTCTTGGTGTGAATGGTGATGATTCTTCCTCAGTGATCAAATTTGAAACCGCAGGACATCATCCTCGCTTTCCCTACTATGTGTCCCTTTTGTTGCATGTGGAATGTCTTAATATGATCATCAAGCGCACTGTGATTGACGAGGGCGTTGTTGCTTCTGTGATGTCTTTGTCTTGTTGGAAGGGTCTTGGTTCTCCTAAGTTGTCAAAATCTACGACCATGTTAACTGCTTTTGATTGGAGATCGTTTAGGCCGCACGGTATCCTTCCTTCCCTTAAAGTCCGTTTGGGAGGGAAGACCGTTGCGATAGAGGTTGAGGTGGTTGATGCACCCCTCGAATACAATCTCTTATTGGGAAGGAACTAGATGTATAGTATGCAAGATGTTGCGTCTTCCGTGTTTCACGTTGTATGCTTTCCACATAATGGGAAGATTGTAACGATTGATCAAATGGCATTCAAGAATCCGCCTGTTACTGCATCTTCGGAAGCTTCGGTTCCGAAAGTGAACATTCCCAGCTGGCAACTAGGAGTGTGGGTGTAGGCATGTATCCATCCCTCATGGGAACCTTTAGTTGTCCTGCACCCATCCTCATGATAGGATCTAGTTTCGATGGTGCTTCGACGTCTACGAGATCAGTGCCTTTTTGCACAAGTCATATGGGAGATCCTTGGATTCTTCCTTCACCAATTCCTTTGAGTTAGGCCATTGAGACGAGCGTGCCATTTCCTGCAGTCATGATAGCTTACCAAGCTAATCTCCAGTCTGCTGCAGAGCCTTGTTCTTCCTCTTCGTGGATGGAGGAGGAAGACCCCTATGTGCTGCCGGCATTGGCAGTACAGCCTTCTCATGCCCACGACTACCTTGATATGGTTTTCCCTTCAGATGAAGCGATTATCGAGGCTATGTCGGGAGTTGAGCCACCATGGGAGGAACTTCATCATAGATCATGCTTCCTTCCAGAGCTTGACTTTTTGGAGCATGAGGATTATAGGGAGATTCTTAGTCAGAAAGTTGGTAGACCTATGGTTCCATTAAGCTCTCCTGGTCAGATGGCTGATGGAAACATGGCGAACATATCGTCAACTATTCCTATCAACATTTCTTGCAATCCTGGTACAATTGAGAATGTCTACATTGGGGCAGATTGTTCCCAAGATGAGATTCGGGAGTATACCGAGCTATTCAAGGAATTCTGTGATATTTTTGCTTGGTCTTACGACAAGATGCCAGGAATTGACGCTTGGATTGTCGAACATGAAATTAAGACTTACCCCAATGCTAAGCCTGTTCGACAGCGTTTACGTGCGGTGAATCCTAGGAAAGCACCCACCATAAAGGCAGAGATAGAGAAGCTATTGAAAGCTAGTTTCATCTATCCCATTCCCTTTACAGAGTGGGTTTCAAACCCCATTCTGGTGGATAAGAAGCAGGAAGCAATCCGTATATGCATTGATTTCCATGATTTAAATCGTGCTTGTCCTAAGGATAACTTCCCCACACCGTTTATAGATCAGATTTTGGATGAGTGTGCGAGTAGCGAGGTGTTCTCCTTTATGGATGGCTTTTCCAGATATAATCAGATGCAAATTAAACCCGAGGACCAACACAAGACCGCATTTATTTGTCCTTGGGGAACATTTGCATATCGGAAAATGCCTTTCAGCCTTAAAAATGCCGGAGTTACGTTTCAGCGGGAAATGACCTTAATCTTCCATGATCTCAAGTCTATCATTGAAGTATTTTTGGATGACCTTGCTACTCATTCTCGCATGAGGATGCGTCATTCTTATCACTTGAGATTGGTGTTCGAAAGGTTCCGGCATTATGCTGTTAGATTAAACCCTCATAAGTGCATCTTTTGCATGAAGTCAGGTTGTTTGTTAGGATTCATCGTTTCGAAAGAGGGTATAAGAGTCGACCCTTTGAAGGTGGAGGCAATACTCCAGTTGTCTCCCCCGTGCAACATTCGTCATCTTCAGTGTTTGCAAGGCATGGAAAACTTCCTACGAATATTTGTTGTCAACTTTGCCAATTTGACTAGGGGTTTCATGCGTCTCCTGAAGAAGGATACTCCCTTTGAATGGGATGAGCGAGCCCAGGAGTCCTTCGATGCACTTAAGCGAGCCCTAGCATCAGCCCCGGTGATTAGTCCTCCAGATTATAGCCATGATTTCCTATTATATGTGGCTGCGTATTTAGAGACGATTGGTATGGTTTTGGTTCAGGAGGATGAGGAGCTCCAGGAGCATGTCATATATTATCTGAGCTAAAACCTTATTGACACAGAGATTCGGTATTCTCATGTCGAGAATCTTGCCTTAGCTACCGTCCATGCGGTGCAGCATTTGAGACATTATATTCTCCTTCACCAGACCTTGGTTGTGGCCCATGTCAATCCGTTTCAGTTCGTCCTCACACATAGGATGATTGGGGGAAAGTATAATAAATGGATTGTCATCCTGCAAGAGTTTGATCTTGAATTTGTTTCGGCAAAATCGAAGAAATATTTAATCTTTGCAGAGATCATATCAGATTTTTTGAGCGAGGACGAGGAGTTGGTATGTGAAGATACATTCGTTGATGAACACATTTTCTTAATCTCAATGGCTAACCCATGGTATGGGGATATCATAGTATATCTACGAACACAGAGGACCCCTACTCACCTCTCGCGAGATGGACGACGACAATTACGTCACGTCTCCAAGAACTACGTCATAGTGGACAATACTTTGTACCGCCATGGAGTATATTCCCTTTTACGATGTCGTTTAACTCATGATGAGGCTGAGGTAGTGCTTAATGATTGCCACGGAGGGGCATGTGGTGGTCATTTATCTGGGCTTTCTACAGCTCAAAATATTTTGAGAGCGAGTTATTTATGGCCGTCGATCTTCAAGGATTGTATTGAAGCGGTCAAGAGGTGCCACCCTTTCCAGGTGTTCGCACGTAATATGCGCTCGAAACCTACCCCGTTACACCCTATTATTACCGCCGGTCCCTTCACCAAATGGGGGCTCGATTTTATGGATTGCAACCCAGCTTCGGCTGGGGGGCACCATCATATCATAGTGGCTATTGATTACTTCACGAAATGGGCTGAGGCAATGTATACAGTAAAATCCGACAGTGAGACAGCTGCTCACTTCATATTCAACCAAATCATTACTCGGTTCGGGATTCTAAGAGAGCTTGTCACTGACCATGGCTCGCACTTTCAGAACCATATGATGGAAGATTTGACATCCAAGTTAGGGTATAAGTAAGAGCACTCCTCTTCTTACTATCCTCAAGCGAATGGACAGGTTGAAGCAGTGAATAAATCACTTAAGTCCATTCTCCAACGAACAATCGTGCAAAGCAAGATGAATTGGCATATTATGTTATACCCTGCTTTGTGGGCATATCGAACCGCGGTTAAGACTGCCACTAGTTTTTCTCCATATCAACTCGTGCATGGAGTGGAGTCGATATTGCCAGTTGAATGCGAGATTCCTTCGTTGAAGTTAGCCATGGAACTCTTACCAGACACTTCGCCTTTGGAGGAGCGTTTGGTTCACCTTGAGCAACTCGATGAGCAGCGTAGAGATACCTTGGTGACTCTAGAGGTTAATAAGCGTCGTGTAAAGGCTCAATATGATAAGTCTGTCTGTCCAAGAGTGTTTAGTGAGGGAGACTTGGTCCTTTTGTGGGATCAATCGAAAGAACCCTTGGGGCCAGGGAAGTTCAATCCTATGTGGCGTGGTCCTTACGTGGTCAAGCATGTATTAGAGAAGGGTGCCTACGAGTTAGTGGATTACGAAGGGACAGCTTTGGCAGAGCCTAGAAATGGGCTCTATCTCAAAAAATATTATGCATGATCTTTAGCCAAGGCTGCTTATTGTATATTATTGTACATCTTTTTTGCATAGTTAGGTCTTGATTATCGTGATCGGGTTTGTGATTAGTTTCCATTTCTTGTGGCAGATGTCAATGGAATCTTCCACCTACATAGGATTCATAGATGGTGCGAGCCGTCACACTCAGCACTCAGCCTCAGCTGCTTGGGTGATTTATACTCCTATGGGTCAAGTACTGTCTTCAAGAGGTGTATGTCTACGGCCATGTTCCAACAATGTTGCTGAATATAGTGCCATTATTGAGCTTCTGCGGGATGCCACTTCCCATGGTGTTCTCTCTCTTGAGGTACGTCTTGATTTAGAGTTAGTAGTGTCACAACTCAATGGTTTGTACCATGTTAGAGATCCGACGTTATTGAGGAGATTCTTATGTGTGAGATTGTTAGAACGGCAATTTCAGAGTATAACATATATACACATTCCAAGAAATTATAATCATGTTGCTAACTCATATGCTAACTACGTGTTAGATTGGAATTGTTTTCATTCATCATAAATTAATCATAAACAAATTTTTTTACACATGTAAATAAATAAACCGATCACCATAAAACTTTTTATATATCAAAAATGTGGTAATGCATAATGTCATAATACAAAATTGGGGCTCTAAAAGCCACTATCATATACACGGTAGTACAAAATAGATACACTCCCAGGTGTCTAGTCCTGTGGAGGTGGAGGAGGGTTGTGATCATGATATGTCACCACGGCTCTAGCTAGCCACCGAAATAAACGCACCCATGCACGCGGTACACCCACCACCTGTCTCTGCATAGCCTTAGGCAAGTCCTCGACTTGCGCCATGGGAAATGTATGAGTCAGTCACATGAAGTTGGTATGGATGTTTTGGAGCATTCGCTCCACATCCACACCGGTGATATCGTCTCCTCTTCCCCTCCATCTATGACGTGGGAAGCCCTCTGGTCGCCGTGGTCCCACATCTGCACATGAATGGTAGATATCATTATGTATTGTCACCCAAAACATGTCTTTTTGATTCCATATAATCAAGAAAACACAAAAAAATTAAATACTTCAAATTTTTTTAAAAAGAGTGAGGGTCGAGATTCGTTACCTATGTCTCTGTATGTTGATCCTAGTGGCAATGGCATGTCCGAATCCCCCCGGAAATCTATCCCTGCATAGGGGTAGTCATCTATGGCAACAATCTGTCATTGCCACCATGGAAAAAAGTCAGCTAGATAGGGGTTGGCCACCCTACCACCCCCCAGTCTGCACATCGCATCTACCCAACGTCGTTTGGCCGGATCTCGAACCCCGTGGAGAGGAACATCCACTCTATGGCTCAATCCTGGAACACACTCGAAGAAAAACGTGCTCAAAATACTGTTGAACCCGAAGTTCCGTATCCTACCTGCCTTACACTCACTGAGTTGATGTTTCATGTTGCTCAGTAGTGAAGTGCTCCAGTCATAGATGGTTGGTCTCATACACTCCACCACATAGAACATCAGTAGCCGAGAGGCCTGATGGAGTGTTGCTAAGCATGCTATCCTACCCAACGTTAGTAGTATGGCCTTTAGGCCCAGCACCTGTATAGCATTGGTGGGAACTTAAATCCCCACCTTCTTAGTATCTGGGTAGCAGTATACAGCTATGTACTCATTGATAGTAATCCCATGACCTGGACCACCTCAGGAACGAAGGTTCACCATCTCCCCTCATCTAGATAGACCTGTGATAAAGTAGATGTCCTCCACCTCAATGGTGAGGGACATACCATCTATCCAGAAGGACTCTGAGTTTGGATCCCAATAGTCTACCAGCATCTGTAGCAGTCCTGGTTTGGCCCTCAATCCACCTAGGCACCAAAACTTATAGAGTCCGCATGCACGTAATACTTGTTGAGCCCTTACATTGACCCTTACTGCTTCCTCTACTTCACCATGCTCACGTTCTCACCACTCTAGCACCATCCTGGATAATAAATTCACCAAATTTCCATTAGATTCTTGTAAATCCACTTGCGCGGCGTCATACGCAGCTGTTTTGCAAACAACCACGTATGTACGCAGTTTCTAGCCCCTTTCCGCGTATAGCCAGCCCTATACGCAGAAAAAGCTTCGATACCCGCATGGGCCGCAGCGCTCATGTAGAATTGGCCTTTATAACCTCATTTGACCATGAAAACTTGTAAAAATTGTATTGAAATGCAAGCTAAGAGCATGAGTAAATACCTAGAAGAAACGGTTGTGAATTCCACCGACTGGATCTCCTGGAATTTGCAGTTGAAAATCAAAGTCCAATGGGTAAAAGTTTCAAATGATTTCTATTTTTTACTATTTATATAAAAAATTTCAAATATTTGAAAATTTTTACCCCCTTTCCTATAGTTTTGACCATTTCTAACCATTTTGGATCGTTTCTGACATAATTTGTGATGTAGAAGACCGTTTGCAGTGCTGTTTCAGCCTTTGGATTGACCTGTTCGTACTAAGCTCAGGTATAAAGTCTACACTGCCATATAGGTTAGGTTCACTACCATTTTCATTTTACATGACCTTATGACCATGTCACTATATCCTTAGGTACGAACCCACTCTATTATGTCATAGAACCTTCTTGCTGCTATAGAAGTGGCATGCTATGAGTGGTAGAGCCACACCTTACATGGGTACCCTAGTTAGCGCCTTAATTGCATTTGGTTCCCATGCCGATTTCCCCCCCTTTAGGGTGTGGGAGTCCGTTGTATAGTATTGGCATGACATTTCGCAAGAGCCTCATACCCCTATTGATCTTATGCTGGCCATGATCCCCCAGACTCCCTTGTATCAAGTTCTGGATGCATTATCATCAGCTTTTCCCGTCTTATTGAGCTTTATGCCGGATCCCCTGACGTTGCATTTCAGCCATATAGCCCGAGCTTGTCTCATGTCTAGCCATGCAGAGCCTTTCTTTATATCCTTCGCAACTTGATTCCCTTTTTACTAGGAGGGGATTTTCCTCCAAGTGTCGATATCCTACACATTTATCCTTGCATTGAGCATAGGTATGTTCCACTACTTGGAACTAGTTTGTTTTCCCTAATGACACTTGTCTCCTCCTAGTTTTTAACTATAAAGCTAGTTTATTCTTTTTTCAAGCTTTTCAAATAACTGAAAAAGACCAAAAATATCAAAAAACCAAAAAGCCGGACAAGAAAAGATATTATCTTTGGCAGCTGTCAAGTCATGTCGCCTTCGAACAGAGCACTGTATATCGCATCCATTGGTTGGGTTATAGTTTGACTTAGGAGTTGTACTCGTTATCTGAGTTTAGCTCCACCGACTGGTTATGCTTCCAGTCCCTATGGAGCCTCTATTGATGCCTCCTGTGTCATAGAGATGTCCCAGTTTGTATATCGAGTCTATGCTGCCTTCATTCAGTCACCATACGCCGTTATGCTCTTGTTCAAAGGAAGTTGAAACCTGAGTCGGCCATTCCTCAGTTATCTTGACTTTGCATGTCGGCCATTCCTGGTACAGTTCCTGGTTCATGCACCTTATGATCGAGTCCTTCCACATTATACAGCCTTGCTGAGTACCTCGTGTTGGATGATGGGGGATTCCCTAATGCCCTCCTTCCAGCGGATTTCATCCCATCGACTTCAGATGATTTATTTTGGGATTGGAGTCTAGAGTCATTTTGAGTGCCTTGAGACTTACAGTCATCAGTGGCAAGTTCTATCGCCATCGACAGTTTTTGGGAATACATCAATGTCCCCTGATCGATGGATTCTCTCAAGTGTTCGACCTCAACACATTTATTCACACTTGTTAGTTTGCACTCTAGTACCTTGATTCCCATTTTCATTATTGATGGGTGATCTTGCGTCTGTTAATGGTATACATCAATGACCGGTAATCAGACGATGTACTACTATGTTCAACCTCGACACCTCTATTCACATAGTAGGACATGTACTCATAGCAGTGTGTGTAGAAGACCTTCCAGATTGGTGGCATCCATTATATGCTACCTCCTTGATCGTTCCAGTGTTCATGAGATTTCAGCTCTCGTGACTTGTTCCAGTATATGTCAGACATTTCCAGCCACTATGGAGATCTTGATCTATTGTATATCTTCAGCCTTTGTGGAGATCATGGTCCTTTGTATATCTTCATCATGGAGATTCTGATCTATGTATATTGTATGTGGTGATGACCACATATGTGTTATCATGTTTCATGCCTATTCATGGCCATTGTACTCTTATGTATCCGGGACTGCTATATGTATTTGCAGTTATATGCAGAGTTGTATTATGGTATTATGCTGATTGGGTGGCTGGTCTTCCATTTGGGTACCTTCATCACTCCACTTCTGGGATGGACTTATAATGTATTTTGGCTATCGTATAACCCCTCTGATCTCATACATTAGGGGGAATCTCTTTTAACGGATTTCACCACACTAGGTGAATCACACATTGTATGGCCTTCCCCTGTTCCGCTGCAGACTCATTAGCCCCTATGGACCACTTTTTGTCTTTTGATGTGTCCTTGATCATCCCTAAAAACATAAGAAAAGTGATATACGCGGCTTCTACCCCGATAACCGCATACATACATGGATATTCCCCCTATAGTCGCGTACATCGAGATGTGTGCATAATCCAAATCCTTTTGGAGCGTTCCTTGACTTGGATCCGACTCATATGACTCCTGGCCTTCCATATTCCTTGAGATCGCACGGATTCAACCTTTCAGTATCCCTTTGAAAAGATATATAAGGAACCCCTTGAGACATTGAAAGCAGAAGAGAGAATTGAGAATAACGAAACTATAGTCCATTGTTGCCAGAACTTATGCTTGAGTCTGCATCCCTTTGTCCCTTGGAGCACTGTTGTGTTCTTCCCAAGCTTTCCTTTTTCTAGTGAGCTTGCTATCTGAGTGATGGAGGATTGAGGTGGTGGAGGCCCAAGTGGGGGATTCAGTTTCTCCAGTTCGCAGATGTGCTGTCAGAGGTTGTCACTTGTAATATCTGATTTATATTAATAGAAATATATTTTCCTGTCCAGTGATGTGTATTTGAATGAATATTGTATCCATTGGAATATGTCAAATTATTTTATATTATTGATTATATATGATAGAATAGATCTAACACCATGATATATAGTATGCTTGTATTGTTTACTTGTTGTTGAGGAAGTATTCTATCAATTCAAGCTAAAGATTGGAAAGCTCAACGGGGATCTACTTCAACCGTCCGGAATAAGGTACGAGGTTCGATCCTTTAGTGTTAGACATCTTATTTCTATTGCATATTGGGAAAGATTGATTTCTGGAGTCTAGTTGTCTGTTGTGGTACCCCAAGCCATAGGAATTTCTCTTCGTAACAATAAGCTTTACTTTTATGTGAGGAAAGATGGTTTTCTGAGAGATGTAACGAAGCCTAGGACTAGAATAAAATATCCTACAGCTCTTGCTAGTCATGGTTGTGGAAGGAGCAACACAAGTCCAATTTCCCAGGTGCTTGTTGGTATTGGTTCTTGGAGCAAAGCAGTTTCTAAAGTTAAATTACTAAAAATATATGCTTTTGGTTTATATGTTCAGCCTGATTCTATACATAGGAAACTTGGTGAAAGCTATTCTACCTTGCCATTGGAAGAACTGAAGAATCACTCAGACCTTTTTGAAGACATGTTGAGACAAGATTCGCAGATGACATTTTTTATTGTGGTGCACTACAGAGGATTAAAACTTGGTATGGTGCAGAATGCTTTTGAAGGATCCGAGTGGCAGATGATGATGATGGAATGTTTTCATTTTGTTCCTACTTTTCAAAAGATATTTCTCTTTCCCTGAGAACCACTATCTATTTTCATCGCTTGTCAGGAGGACAGTTGTGGATAGAGATTGGTGGCAGAGTAATGTTATTCATTCAGGAAATATTGGGACAGCTGGAAAATATTGGTTCCGGAGTTTAAACCAACAACTTAAGTAGATAGAAATATTCAAGGAGATAAATTAGTAATCAGAGGAGTAACCCCATATTGTAGGCATCATTCAATCCTTCAAATACAGGTGGCAAGTAATGATTATCAAGGCAACATTTGGAAAATAGATGGCAGTACAATTTCCACATCCAAAAGGGGATGATATAGGCTGCTCCAAATTTATTGCATATTGTTAATTATTATTAATGGTTTTTATTTTTGTTTCTTTTTTAAATTGGAGATTTTGTAACTTCGAAAGGGTGAGATGTGAGGAGCAGAGGTACCAGCCGAGAGGGATGAGATTGTATTGGCAATAATTTGAACATTCTGATATTGGAGTGGTAGGAGCATGTATACACTATGTTTTTGTTAGTTGCTTTGAAATGGTTATGTTCATATGAGCCACCTTTCTGTTTCAATACTTGAATTTCATGTGTTGTGATTTATCTTGTGTATGGTCAATTAAAATCCATTGCTAGATTCTCACGATTAATGTGAAGCAGGGATGATTTTAAGGAACCATACTTATTTAAAAGTGTATAAATGTTGGCAAATATAACCAATTCTTAAAATGCCAACTATAAAATGATTGGTGATATTTTTCAAAAATATTTTAATTTCCAAGGATTTTATATCGTTTATATAATAATTTGGCGATTTTTAGGGTGAAAAAACTTTACCCCATCAAAATTGGGCAAAACGGGGCTTCAAAAAATGTAAAATGGCAAATCCTTTTTGGGAGAAAAACATGGAAAAATAGCCCACTAGGCTAAAATTCACCCCTAAAATTATCCCCATTGTGAAGTTATCCTTAAGTACTATATGTAGAACATGGATCATGTTTTTCATAAATTCATACTCGTAGCTTTGTCTTATCAGTCTTGATTGTGATATATATACTGTTGTTCAGTATTGGCTTTCAAACCTAGCTTAATCTCTGTACTATTATACCTCCAACACTCTATCAACTTAGTTACCCATTAAGCCAAAATTTAATATTTCTCTAAGCTTGACCCTAGCAGTCGAGGTTCAAATTTAGTGATAACATCTTCTAGCACCGTTGCCGAGGACGAAGGAGTGAAGATATCTTCCCCGGGAAGAATGACAATGAATATATCCAGCCTTTGATGGTGAATGACTATTGACATAGTGGCTGAAAATTATTCACTTGGAAACTCCAACTACTGCAAATCCATATTTCAAAGCTTCATTAATGATTTCATTGGACTAATAAGGACTTCTTATCCGACTTCTATTGTTTCAAGGTATGCATGTCTAGATTTTGCAAAACTTCCCGGTTTTCTGAATCTTCTTCCTTCAAATGAATATTTGTTGAGAAATGGTCCTAAATTCAATGGAGAGGATATGAGTTTAGCTGTGAAACACATATCTAATTTCCATGAATTTACAGAGTTACTCAGAGTTAAACATGAAGATGTCTTCATTAGATTATTCTATGATTCATTACAAGGGAAGTGTAAAAGTTGGGTTGAATATTTATCTGTTGGGTCAATTAGATCATTAACAGATTTTTGGATTATATTTCTAAAGACATGGATGGACAAGACAGAGTTTAGGGAAGATTCTCTTTCCATTAAAAATTTTAGGGAATGGAGTGATATGAGCATTGATGAGGAAATAGATGAAAATTTTTCTTCCATTTTGTCTTCTTATTTAAATTCAAGCTCATGTAACTCAGAATCTAAAGGAATCTTTTTAAAAGAATTTGCTGCATATATTGAGAAAAAGATTGAAGCTTTAGAGGTCAAGATACAGAGTTTTTCATTTCAATGCCCTTTTCAGCTGTCTTTTGATATCAAGATTGAGAATAAAGACAAGTTTGATGATCCAAAACTAAGAAAGTGGTATGACCTGGTAGCCAACTATATCCATGAATTTATCGATTCAAGGTTTCAGTATTCATTTTATGATATGTCTGAAAATCAAAATTACAAACAGATGTTGATTGTTGTTCCTATCTTCATTTTGCTAATACACAGATTAAGATTTTCATCAAGTATTCAGATACTTGTATGGCTTCACTGGAAGCATGATTTTACTTAACCAAAGTTGTAGTTTTGGTTAGTATAGATAGTGTGGATAACTAAGCTTGATGCTTCAAGCATTTCCTTAAGTTTGCAGTATGAGAAGAGTAGGCTTTCAAGGTTTGGAACAAGTTAGGAATAAGATATAAAGACTCCAACCCAATGGAGACAAAACATTGGTTACAGTGATGGATTGGAAAGGCACAAGTCTACGTGTTCTTGGCATCTCACAAGGAGCATGCCATCCCTAGACGAAGCTAGATGTTGTCATCAGATCTGCTCCAAAAAATTTATAAGTTTCTGGCAGCACACACAATGGTTTCATCTAAGGTGGCCCTCAATTGGTCCCACAGTTTTATGAATTTGTGGAGGAGAGGCAAAGGTTCATTGTCTTAAAACACTTTTCTCAAAGCTCCAAATAAACCAATCAATAATTTTCTACAATTCTGTTAATTGAATAGAGATCTTTTCCAAAAAAATATCGGAGCTTGGATATCCATGTTTTGACATCCATGCAAAGATGTTGCAATCTGACAGGGACAGAGTCTTCCATGACTTCCATAATGGTGCTTGTAGAAATATGGTTTCTTCATATATATTTACGAGAGGAATTGATATTCAAGTAGTTAATGTTGTTATAAATTTTGACTTTCCTAAGAATTCAAAAACTTATTTGCACAGAGTAGGGTGATCTGGAAGGTTTGGTCATCTAGGACTTGCTGTAAATTTGATTACATACAAGGATCGGTTTAATTTGTACAAGATTGAGCAGGAACTTGGTAATGAAATAAAGCCAATACCTCCTAAAATAGATCAATCCATTTACTGTAGATTGACAACATTTATTACATCCCTGGATCTTTTACATGTACATGAAGGATAAGTTGAAGTAGTTGCCACCAGTGTATATAGCCAAGTAGGTTTCAGCTATAGATAAATAAATTCAAGAAGAATGGCTTAAAGGGACACCATTTACATATCGTTTTAGAGTACCTTAAAAATGGGACTCTGAAAATTAATGATCTTGTCTGTGGTGAAGCTTCATGGGGGTCGGACACACTTGGTGATTTTGTGATCATTAGGAGCAATGGGAAGCCCATGTACAATTTTTGTGTTGCAGTAGATGATCCTTCCATGGAAATTTATCATGTTATAAGGGTAGAGGAACATTTGCTAAACACATTATGGTAGGATTTAATCTACAATGCATTGGGGTTTTCTATGCCTTCTTTTGCACATGTGTCTCTGATCCTTGCCCCATATCACAACAAACTATCAAAGCGGCATGGTGCAACATATGTGGGGAAAAGGTATGGGTTTATTACTAGAGGCAATGGTGAACTATTTATCTCTCTTGGGGTGGAATGATGGCGCAGAAGAATAATATTTTACCATGGAACAATTGTTCAACACGTTCTCAATTGATCGAATTACAAAAAGCACCGCTATCTTTGATTTTGTGAAATTGCAAAGGATGAATGGGTACCATTTGAGGACCCTTCCAGTTGATAAGTTGAAAAATATATTAGGAGAACATTGGAAAAATGTTGGCATTCTCTCTGAATCTGAAGGTCCATTTGTAAATGAAGTGGCCAAGCTGTTAAAGGATGGAATCAACTTGGTATTAGATTCAGATCAAGCACTTGCCAATTTTGAAATGTGAACTCTTTCCATCATATTTTGCGTTAGCTCCTGCCACTGCACTGGTTCCGTCATTTGAGAAATCATCTTCCAAGTTATTTCCCATTCCATTTGATTATACAAGTCAATAATTTAAGAAAGAAATGCATGAATATTTATGAAGTCACTGTGAAGTTTAGGGTCATGAAGAATGGAATAAGCTTTAATTTTCTGTAAGGAAAGATGGTTTTCTCAGAGATGTAACAAAGCCCAGGACTAGAATAAAATATCCTACAGCCCTTGCTAGTCATGGTTGTTGAAGCAGCAACACAAGTCGAATTTCCCAGGTTCTTGTTGGTATTGGTTCTCGTAGCAAAGCAGTTTCTAAAGTTAAATCGCTAAAATTGTATGCTTTTGGTTTATATGTTCAGCCTGATTCTGTACATAAGAAAATTGGTGAAAGTTATTCTAATGTTCCATTGGAAGAACTGAAGAATCACTCGGACCTTTTTGAAGACATGTTGAGATAGGATTTGCAGATGACAGTCTGTCTTGTGGTGCACTACAAAGGATTAAAACTTGGTATGGTGTATAATGATTTTGAAGGATCCGAGTGGAAGATGATGATGATGGAATGATTGCATTTTGTTCCTAATTTTTGAAAGATATTTCTCTTTCCCCGAGAACCACTATCAATTTTCATCGTTTGTTAGGAGGACGGTTGTGGACAGAGATTGGTGGCAGAGTAATGTTATTCATTCAGGAAATATTGGGACAGTTGGTTTCAGAGTTTAAGCCAACAACTTAAACAGATCAACATCTTCAAGGAGATAATTTAGTAATCATATGAGTAACCCCATATTTTAGGCATCATTCGATCCTTCAAATACAGGTGGCAATTAATGATTATCAAGGAAACATTTGGAAAATAGATGGCGGTATAATTTCCACATCCAAAAGGGGATGATACAGGTTGTTCCAAATTTATTGCATATTGTTAATTATTATTAACGGTTTTTATTTTTCTTTCTTTTATAAATTAAAGATTTTGTAACTTCGAAAGGGCGACATGTGAGGAGTGAAGGTACCCGCTGAGAGGGCTGAGATTGTATTCATAGTAATTTGAACATTCCGATATTGGAGTGGCAGGAGCATGTATACACTCTATTTTTGTTAGTTGCATTGAAATGATTATGTTCATATGAGCCTCCTCTGTTTCAATAATTGAATTTCATGTGTTGTGATTTATCTTGTGTATGGTCAATTAAAATCCATTGCTAGATTCTCATGATTTATGTGAAGTTATCCTTAAAGTACTATATGTATAACATGGTTCATGTTTTTCATAAATTCATACATGTAGCTTTGTCTTATCACTCTTGATTGTGATATATATACTGTTGTTTAGTATTGTATTTCAAACCTAGCCTGATCTCTGTACTATTATACCTCCAGCACTCTATCAACTCAGTTACCCATTAAACCAAAATTTAATATTTCTCTAAGCTTGACCCTAGTAGTCGAGGTTCAACTTTAGTGATAACAGATACAATTCATACACATAAATATATGATTTGGAAGTTTAGAATTACGAAACACAAGCAAGAGGATTCTAGACTATTTAAAAAGTGTAGAAAAAACCAGTCCAACAGTGCTTCTTGGTGTCCATCATCCCAAACATATTTGAAAAGAAAACTAGGGAATATCCTACCTTAAAACCAGTAAATATAAATAGTACACAAATACCAAGGTACAAAGAAAGAGAATCCCTGGTCATGCATATAGAACAAGTATCCAGAAAAATTGGTGAACATGGCCGACTACAAAGCTTAGTGGAAACTTTTACAGGACAAGTTTGTAGATGGTGGGATACCCATCAATCAAGATTGTAGACATGAAAAACAGCTTTAACTTTCTTCATAGAAAGATTTGGAGGGAAAAAGTTAACCAATCAAGCCCAAATACCTATGTTCATCCAAGGACGGGATCTAGAAGACCACATAAGGACATGTGAAAAAGAATGGAAAAGACTCAGGTATAAGGATGAATGTACATGGCCACACATGTTTCCATCAACGCTCTCTGACTTACCAAACAAATGGTACAAAATGGAAGAAGCTCGAGGTGAAACATTTTTATGGAATGAAGTCAAAGAGAATTTTATCAAAGATTTCAACTTTATACCATAAGATGAGAATCTAGTCGAAACAACAAAATAGATCAAAGCATTTATACAAGCGACAGAAAACAAAACCCTAAAATACAACCGAGCGACAATAAACTGTAATAACATACAAACCAGGACAATACCACAGTCAACAAGACTACAGATGGAAAATTAAAATACGAAAGGGAAAAGCTTTAGATGGAAGTCAAACCATGCCGAAATAACAAAACCAATTCACACAGTGCTCAAAGTCGAGACAACCGACAAATAATACATCAACCAAATGACTACAATAGACTTTCCTGCCACATTTTCACATTAAGGAAGGGCGCTAACCAATTAATGAAGCCAAAGCACCAGAATGGCTAGATGCGAAAGCCAAAACTAAAGAATTCAATATCTTAAGTGATGACCGACCAAAAATGGATAAAATTGGAGACTACTGTAATGAAGAACAAACGACAGAAATAGTGAACTTATTAAAAGAGTTTTAGGATGCATTTTCTAGAGATTACAAATATCTCAAAGGTTTAGTCCATGAAATGGGTGAAATGAAGATCGACATTAAACCTGATATACAACCTGTAAATAAAATACCATATAAACTAGCTCATAAATACAAAGAGATAGTCAAAAAGGAGGTTGATAACATGCTTGTAGCAAGTATTATCTACCCTATTGACCAATCAGAATGGGCAAGTCCAATGGTTGTTCAACCAAAGAAACGCGATCTAACCAAGCTAAGAATTTGTGTCGACTTTAGAGAGCTAAATAAAGTTACATTAATAGACCCATTTCCAACTCCTTATGCAGATGAAATCTTAAATGAGGTTGCAGGACATGAATGCTACTCATTTACAGATGGATTCTCAGGTTATAACAAAGTACCAATAGCCAAAGAAGATTAGAAAAATACAACATGCGTATGTGAATTTGGCTCATTTGCTTACAACGTTATGCCTTTTGGACTAAAAAATGCACCTACAGTATTTTCCATAATTGTGGTCAAAACATTTCAAGAATATATTTACAAAACAATCACAGTATATTTTGATGATTGGACAATATAATCTATGTTAAAAGATCACTGCAAATGGCTAAGGCTTATGTTGGAACGATGACGACAAATCCAGCTATATTTGAACATCAAGAAGTTCATATTTTTTACCCCCATAGGGATATTGTTAGGACACATTGTCTGCAAAGAAGGCATTAAGGTTGTCTTCGCAAAAATAAAAATTATCCTAGACTTAAAACCACCAGTGAACCCAAAACAAGTCAGGGTATTACTTGGTTATACAGGATATTACAGAAAATTCATAAGATACTATTCATACATGACCTACCCACTGGAAGAACTATTAAGAGAAGATAAGGATTTTGACTGGATAGAGGAATGCCACATATCATTTGAAAAACTAAAAAGAAAGCCAGTTGAAGCACCCATCCTAAGGTTTCCAAACTAGTCAAGTAAATTCCATGTACACATCGACGCATCAGGCCTGGCAATAGGAGCAATCCTAACTCAACCAGGAGACGATGGAATGGACTATCCTATAATTTACAACAACAAAAAATTAAATCAAGTAGAAAGAAACTATTTGACAACAGAAAGAGAAGCATTAGGAATGGTCTTCGCACCACAAAAATATAGACACTACCTACTAGCTAATCCATTTATCTTTTATACTGACCAACAAGCACTAAAATATCTCATAAATAAGCCTTTACAACATAGGAGAATCTGTCAATGGCTACTTCTATCCCAAGAATTTTAATTCGAAGCTGTTGTAAGACCAAGAAAATTAAATTTCGGTCTCGGACACTTATCTCGAATCGACACGGGAGAGGAACCGAGAGGAGTCGAAGATGACTTACTGGATGCACACTTATTTTGAATAGAAGTAGTCCCGATAGAGTTAGAGGAAATAGCTCAGTTTTTAGAACATGGACAAGCACCAGAAGGCATGAGTACGAAGAAGAAACAAATCTTAGCCATGAAAGCTGAACCATATAGTCTCATAAATGGATTCTTATATAAAATGGGTTTGGACGACATCCTCATGTTGGAATATATTAAACCCACTCACAACTTAGGATAAAATAATTAATCATTATTTGATTAATTATTCACCCACTAGCTTAATTAGTTGGCATCCAGCTGCACCTTAAAGTCAATACACGCCATCTATATCCTAGAAATAAATTATTTCCAATTATGGGTTGATCTTGACCACCTTTTGACCATCCAAAATTAGTATACATGACTTTACAACAGATTTTGCTTTATTCTTCTTTTTCTGCTTTCCTGCGTTTCTATGGATAAGATAAAAGCTAGTCAACTAGGAAACTGGGAGCTTTTGTTTCCAACCCATCCTCCATTATGTTTTCTCCATTTTCTAGGATTATCATGTTTTTTCCATATCCTTGACAACTCACTCATGATTTTTCCAACGCATGAGGTCCTTGACAGATTTGGGAAGTGCTTTAGCCACCTATGGGGGTTTGCTATATTTTGGTAAGTCAGCCTTTTTGAGCTTTATCAGTTCTTAACATACAATTATATTTTACTATGAGGGATGTACTATTTATGTACACTATTATTCATAATTATTCAATGGAAGGATACACACCAATATTCATCTCTTCATTCATGTGATTCAGTCTCTTTTCTTCTCTCTAGTTTTTCTGTGTATGCTTATGAGAATTCTTAGTAGCAAGATCTATTTCCTGTGCTTATTCTTAGAATAATTGCACATATCATTGATCTATTATTTCTACAGGGTATCATAGTAGCAAGGTTGATCAAATTCTACAGAGTTGAGGAGCACATCCAGTCTCCTATCCCTCTCTGAAGAAGAGCTTGTCTAGCTTATAAGATTTTCTCCTAGTTTGTTTTGCAGGTTGCATAGATTTTATTCTTGAGAACATCAATTTATAAGTATGGATTCTTCATCATATATAACCCTTACTTCCTTCAACTACCATGAATGCAAATCCAAAATCTTCATTCTATTGCATAGTACAGGATTATACAAAGTTACACTAACTTTGGAGAATGAGCCCAATGCTGTGATTGAGAAAGCTAAGTGGCATAATAGGTTGGATGAAGCCTATGGATTGATTTTCCTCTCTATTTATCCTGATATACTCTTTCATCTATATGGTTTGACAACTCCAAACCAATTATGGACTCAATTGGAGTTTCTCTTTGGAGTTCAAGATAAGCTAAGAGTGCATCAATTGGAGATTGAGTTATTCTCACTGAGTCCAAGCAATTTTGAATATATTGAGGGTTTCTTCACCAAGTTTAAGTCACTTGTTCTAATTCTCAAGAAATGTGGGATTGAGAAAGAAAATTATCAATTAATCCTTTCCATTCTTTCAAAATTGGGTACTGATTACTCAGTTTTTGTGTCTACATTTCATGCAACTAGGCTTGTTGTTCCTAAGTGGAAAATTCCTTCTTTAAATTATTTTCTTGATTCACTAACAAAGGATAAAGATAAATTGATCCATATGGGTGTCCTTAATTCTTAAAATGGAAATTATTTTTCTCTCTTGTTTCAAGGAAGCAATAAATTAAAAACAAAAGAGAAACAAATTGTGATGAAGCCAAAGTCAGAAATTGAAGATGAAGATTCATATGAAGATTTAATGAAGAAAGTTATGAAGAAAGGGAGCACATCCAAGTGTTATTATTGCAGAAAGGGTTTTAATTCAGATGAGAATTGTTTCAATAAGAATATGGAAATCATGTCTCAGCTTCTTGAGAATCACAAGATCGAAGTTCCAAATGAACTAGAGAAGCCTGTTGATTCCTCAGAACAATGTCATACTGCGCAGTTCCAAGGTGATATAACTTATGCTTTAAGCGCCAAAGTTCTCTAATTTTCTCATATATTTGATATAGATTTATTCTCTGATATATCAGAATCACAAATATCAGAACCTATCTTTGATGATCTTCCTCTCAGTCTGTTAGATTCATCTCCCAAAAATTGTGATTTTTCACTAGATATTGACTTACTTTTGAGCAACTCTTCTTCACAAGATTGTATATCTGATTTAGAAGATTGTTTTTAGGCTGATATGCATGTCATGACACATATAATACCACCATACATACCATCTACGATACCTATAAATAATCCAAATACTATACAAATCCCAAGATCACTAGTTGATTCCTCATTGGTCTCTTATGTAGTGATATTTATCTTACATGGTTTGAAGTATTTCCTATATTTCATTGGCTGGTTATCCATGTCCTTAGTAATATTTGGAATGATATTAAACATGTTTGGATCTGTTCTAAAAAAATATTGTTCAGATCTTAAGCCCGTCCATCATTCAGATTTTTACACCTATTAGTTTTCCCCAGTTGTTCATAATTTTCCTAGTCTAGACCTATATCCTCATGGAGCCACTGAATCCTTTGTATTTGCTGTTCCATATGCTAATGTTTATGATATATCAGATTTTTATCAGCCTCATATCAGATCTATATAGGTGATAAAACATATTGGAATATTGACATGTGATTCACATCACAATTTTGCAGCTATTCAGGGAATTGGGTGTGAAATACATTGTCTTAAATTTTGTACTCTTTGGGAAGGAGTATGCACAGATCTCTTTTCCATTTCAGATTATGTTTTCAGATTAGAGTTTGGAATAAGCAAGAAGCATTCAAATAATGGTCCTACTTCATCAAATGATGAGATACAAGGAGTCTCTCCTCTTCCTTCTTGCAGGTTCTACACTCCAGCACATGATCATGGAGTTCATGATTTCTTCAACAAGTCTTCCACCTAGAAGCAGTTCACTCAGCTGATTCAAGTGAAGATAAGAATATGTTGAAGACATATTATTTCAAAATTTTGTTCCTTGTCCTTTCTTGATGGAGAATTTTCGCCATGTGGTTTTTCCTCTTTCCTAATAATTGTTAAAGGGTGACCATAGCCTTGTTGCTGGACCCTATATGCATCTATATTTTTTGTCATACCATCATAAAGTCAGAATTATAGGGGGGTTTTTGAATATATTAAATGCACTCACAACTTAGAATAAAATAATTAATCATTATTTGATTAATTATTCACCCACTAGCTTAATTAGTTGGCATCCACTTGAACCTTAAAGTCAATACATGCCATATATATCCTAGAAATGATTTATTTCAAATTCTAGGTTGATCTTGACCACCTTTTGACCATCCAGAATTAGTATACAAGACTTTATAGCAGATTCTGCTTTTTTCTACTTTTTCTGCTTTTCCTTCTTTTCCTACTTTTCTATGGATAACATAAAAACTAGGAAACTAGGAAACTGGGAGCTTTTGTTTCCAACCCATCCTCCATTAGTTTTTCTCCATTTTCTAGGAATACCATGTTTTTTCCATCTCCTTGACAACTCACTCATGCTTTTTCCAACTCATGAGGTCCTTGATAGATTTGGGAAGTGCTTTAGCCACCTATGGGGGTTTGCTCTATTTTGGTAACTGAGCCTTTTTGAGCTTTATGAGTTGTTTCCATACAATTCCATTTTCCTATGAGGGATGTACTATTTAGGTACACTATTATTCATAATTATTCAATGGAAGGATACACACCAATATTCATCTCTTCATTCATGTGATTCGGTCTCTTTTCTTCTCTCTAGTTTTCCTGTGTATGCTTGTGAGAATTCTTAGTAGTAAGATCTATTTCATGTGTTTCTTCTTAGAATCATTGCACATAGCATTGATCTATTATTTATACACTTCAAAAGATGTGTACTAGAACATGAAAGAAATAATATTATGTATGAAGCACATTATGGACCTGTAGGAGGACATTTTCAAGAAGACACGACTGCCAAGAAAATCCAACAATCAGGGTTATGTTGGCCAACACTTCATAGAGATTGTAAAAATTTTGTAAGCCAATGTGACAGATGTCAACAGCTGGGTCGAGCTCTACATAGTATAGAAATTCCCTTGATATCAATAAACCTAAGCTTGACATTTTAAATTTAGGCCATTGACTTCATAGTACCCTTTCCCATATGAACATAAAGAATAGGTGCAAGGTACATAATAACTGTAGTCAAGTACGTAACCAAATGGGAAGAGGAAGAACCAGTCAACACATGCTCCAGTGACATAGCTGCCAAATTTATCTATGACAATATCATTACCCAATTTGGATGTCCACTAACCCTAATAAGTGACCAGGGAACACACTTTATTAATAAAACTATTAAAACACTAACAGATCAGTTCCAAATCGACCACTATCGGAGTATAGCTTACCACCCTCAGTCGAATGGAGAAATTGAAGCATTTAACAAAACATTAACAAAAGGACTAACAAAAATATGTAAGACAAAGACGACTGGGATGAAAAGATACCTGCAGTACTATGGGCGTATAGAACAACATACAAGTGTTGAACCAACCAAACACTATTTCACATTAGAGGAATTTTGGGGTCTAAAATGGGCCTCCTAAGGAAAATAATAAAATAATAGTTAAAATAATAAAATAATAGTTGAAATAATAAAATAATATTGATTAATTTTGGAGGAAAAAAGAAAAATACTACTTTTTGTGTTCGTATTTTCGACATATCTCCTTGTGTTTTTACTCAAATTTCAATTGGGAGAGCTCGTTGGATGCGGAAATTGATTCTGCATCCAACGATTACCCACACTGCATACTTTTTACGGACCCCACTACCCCAAAAACAAGAAATACCTGAAAAAATGTGATGTTGATGTCATCATCACATTTTTTTAGGTATTTCTTGTTTTTGGGGTAGCGGGGTCCGTCAAAAGTATGCAATGTGGGTACTCGTTGGATGCGGAATCAAATTCCGCATCCAATGAGCTCTCCCGATCGAAATTTGAGTAAAAACACAATGAGATATGTTGAAAATGGGAACAAAAAAAGTAGTTTTTTTTAATGACAAATATGCCAATTCAACCATTATGGTTGACTTATTTTATTGAAATTCTATTGGTTCTTGAATTCCAACTCACAAAAACTTATTTTGGCACGTTTTCTTATAAGGCCCATTTTAGACCCCAAATTTCCTCTAATGACTAGTTTATGGAGAAGAAGCAATAGTTCGAATACACTTTCGACAACAAACACCTATTATCGCAAAGATTTTACATGTCCATGTCAAACAAGGAAGAAAGGACCGACTGATGCAATTAAGTAAACTCGAATAACATCGACTGATCGCTCTACAACATCAAGAAATCCAGAAACAACAAAAAAAAGCATGGCACGATCACAACATCAAAAACAAAAACTTGTCGGTTGGGGACCTAAATTTAATATATAACAGTCGAGTAAAAGGGAAACCCAAAAAGCTACATACAGAGTGGATGGGACCCTATGTTGTCGAAGAGATTCATGCCAATGGATCATTTCGACTAAGGACGTTACAAGGAATAGTATTTCAGAAACTCGTTAATGGTGCCCAACTAAAGTGGTACAGAAACTAAACAAGTTTTAAAAAAAAGCATATAACGACCATAATGGTTAAACAAAAGCTATAAAAATCTGAAAAATTTAGAAAACAAAATAGAACCGATATCCATAAAAAAGTATGACAGGTAATCAACACTTCGACAACCGACATCATGCCCATCGACATAACACCATCGACTGCTCACATGATCGACATCGACCAATGACCTCGAAATTCACGTCACACCTTCATGACTAAGACCGCCAAAATCAAATCACCATTAATGCAAACTCAAGTGCTCATGCTGAACCATCACATCCGCCATCAATACACCCCTCGACAGAAACGTTAAATGCATCAACTATAAATACTAGACCACAAAAGGATAATTTACAGTATTTCAAACAGAGAGAGTAACTTAGCAACCAGAATACTGAAAGCCAAGAATACCAAACTAAAGTTGACCAGCAAACCGACAAAATGGCACCTAAACAAAACAGAGCTGCAGCCAAGTCTAAAGAACTACAAACTACGAAGACACCATTAATAAGTAGACTAAGAAATATCAAGAATGCTAAGGTTCAGGAGAGGTCATGGGTGAAACTATGGGCCAAGATCAAAGAATGGGCCTATGTCGACAAAAATCCTACTGCAGCTACAGAGAAAATAAATCACAGTACTATTGTGAACTACATAAATGCGCCATTTGTGGCTACTTTTGGAGGCACAAAGGAAACAGTAGTGAAATTCATCATAAGCCGATACCACAATGCCAGATTTTAATTCGACAGACTAGTCAAGATCTCCAGTGAAGTAATCTATAAATTGACTGGTTTATCAAACCAAGGTGACCCAGTACTAGTCGGTGTAAAATAAGGGCTGGTAGAGGAACTAACTGGATCATCATTGGGAAAAAACTCTAAAGGGCTAATGATTATCCAAATACAAGCCTGAACACCACAAATTGTGGCTAAAATCATAGCCACTGGGCTTACATCAACAGTTCGAGGAAGCGACCTAAAACTAGATATGTTGGAGGCAGTGGATACCATTGCCGACACAGGAAAATTCTACAGATGGGCTGAGTATGTCGTCGACATGCTAAAAGGAATCTGTGAAAAATGCTAGGAGTCGGGAGGGATTATAAGGTTCCCATCCCTTATGATATGGATATTCATGTATTAGTTGTGTCCTGTCAGGGACAAGTAGTTTCAAGAACCCATGAAATTCCATATGTGGAGATTCAAACCATTTTCCCAAACTCGAACAATGAAGGAACTAGGAAAAGGCAAAGTGTTGTTGGAAAACTGGTTCCAATAGCTGAAAATCCAAACGACTAGATGGAGGGTGCCCCAGAACATTCGATGAAGTCTGCCCAAAAATGCCCACATACAGTTAGAACTTGACCATACCATAGTGTGGTATATGCAGGTTTCCAAGGAAAAATCAAATACTCTCGACTACTACCCAACAGTCGAAGAGATCTTTCGGGAGCTAACTCGACAGTCGAGTACAGAACTGTCGATACCAGCAAAGGCCAAAGAGATAGACCTATCAATAGAGGAGCCACTAATCATACCATGAAAAAGAAGAAGATTATGAGCTCTAATTACACATCAGCACATTTTTGTTGGAGGAGACACCAGGAGAAGGCATCGGTCGACTACAAATTACAATTACATCGCCGACAGCCCAAAGGGAAGAGACACCAACAGAACAGTAAGTAACCAATCTAGCTGAAGAAAGCATCATCTTGTCTCAACAACAAGGGGGAGAGATAGAAACTGAAAACCTCGAATATGCTATAACCAAAGAAAACATACGCAAACTGTCAAAGGAGATAGTAGCCTCGAGGAAAAGGAAAAGAAGCCAAGATTAGGAGCAGGGGAAAGGAAAACACAAGCTTATCATCATGGAATCATCTAAAGATGAAGATGAATTAGCAGCAATAGCAGTTGACATCATCAAAGACTCTGTTGTGAATAAAATCTCGGTGGAAGCACAATTCTAGAAATTTGTCGAAGCGGGAGCACAACAAGGTCAACTGAAAAAGGAAAAAAGCACAAATACCTCAACGGTCGAGAATGTTCTTGATCTCATTTCTATAACCCCACCCCATCTTTGACCAAAATAATTCAAGAAACAATTATAGAGCCTCCTACCATAATCCCAATCGACATATGCAAGAATGTTATGCCAAAAACCTTGAAGGAAAATTTCGACCAAGACAGAGACTTCCAGGCGTACATAGAAAAATTGCCTAAGTTACTCACCTCAGTACAATAGATCACCACCAATTTCCCTTGGTTCGAAGCTGGTGGATCTAGACTACCCACTCCTCAACCTGGCCAAGTACCCCAGCCGAGGACTGTTGCAATTTTGAGTTCGACATTTCAAAGAAACCCCAATAAGCAAACTGAATTTATCACAAGTTGGACTACATCCCTCATTCCAACCGACCCCGAA
>LPNX010036972.1:476405-558835 GCA_001517045.1 Pseudotsuga menziesii
ACCTGACATCCGACCACATCCCCACCACTCCAATCACACTCGACCATTCACCATCACCATTACCATCACCACCACCATCCCCCAACCCAAAACATTCACTTGAACCAGCTGCATCAGATCCACCTCGGCCACAACTATCAGTACCAACAACCTCCGTATCTGGACCCTCTGTACAAAATCAACCAAATACACACCCAGTTGTAGCACTTGTCCAGCCAACCCAACCTCTGCAGGCCAAAAACTAGACAATCTATTACTAGAAAACCTGACTCTCATAGGTACACCAGTACAAAAGCATGCAGAACAACAGAAAGAAAAAAAGAAAAAAGACAGAAAGAAGAAGGACAATCCAGCCCAAACGACAAAGGTCCACATCAGTCAACTTGGGTCGACCACTGCAGTCGATGAAACCAAGCTGAAAGATGGAGAGTTGGGACAAATTTTGGAAACCCTAGCCATCAAAGTGAAGACAAGGAGCCAGAGTAGATGCAAGGATCTCGACGACAATGAAAGAGAACAAGCCAAGTTCCTAAACAAATGCAGAAACCTTGCACAGTCTGTGATACCAGGACCAAAAGAGGTCGACACCGACAAGCTGCTGGAGAAATCCTATCAGCTATTTGAAAGCATAGTATCGGCACTATAGAACTAGATGTAGAACACAAAAGAGGATCAAATAGAAGAAACAGCTCGACTACTGATGCAGTAGCTCACAGCTTTCTCTCAAGCATACAGAGTGCTGCAAGATCACATGGAGGAGTCGGTCATTACAGAAGGAGTACTCTGGCACTGACCTACTTATTATGGGAAAGTCTTCCAGCAGACGCAATAGACCCGACAAGACATCCAAGCACTTGAGAAGAGGAAGAGCATGAAAGAAGCACTCAAGAGCTACCATTGAAAATCAAATAGTGCTTGAGACAAACAAACTACAGAAGCTTGAACGACAAGCACACCAGTGGGTACAACAGGCAATTCTGAGCTTAGATAAACTAGATATCCTCTACCCGCAAATGAAATGACTTTTGGATACGACAGAAGAAAAACACCATTTTTTGGGCCCCGACATGGAAAAGATAGCAGAAATTTCCATTCAAGAAAATATGTCGACGTTTTCAAGCCTTACAACATTAACAATCGACATCCAAAAAGTACTACAAAGTTGGACATAATTCCAACATCAGCTGGCAGTGACAGTTGAACCAATTGTCGAAGTCTGTGTATAGAAAATACCAACTATCATACTTCACAGCCCATGAAGGTTGAAACATAGCAATAACTACTTAATACATGTAATTCATTTTTTGTACCTCCCTGTTATTCGAGACGAAGAACAATTTTTTTCATGGGGGAGATGTTGGAGGAGCTAGTCGGTAAGCTGACTAGAATGATAAATCAACTAAGTCAATCAGCTGACTAATTAGATATTAGGTCAGCCACATAGGTTCATGTCGGTTAAATGAACCGATAGGTAGTTATTTATAACTATTTTATCAATCATATATATTAGGTTGTTGAGCAAGATAAGAACTCAATTTAGTTCTCTGTATTGTATGGACCCTTTCACTATAATATAATCTATTATTCTACCTATGTTCTTGTCTCTTGTCTCTACTATATTTGTATTCTTTTAATGTGTATTATTGGTAACCCTATGTGATCTATGAGATTACAATAGTAAGACTACGAACCTCATATTGATTAATTAAATGGTTGGGCAAGTACTGCAACGCAATTAAAATAGCATTAATTTCACCCAACACAAATCCCTATCATAGGAAAAGAAATGAAACACAAGTAATCCACACAATATACATTGTTAGGATCACAATGCAAGGGGATATGAACTACATGATCCATGGGAACTACAAGACGCATCAGACCTAGAAGAAGCGATATGAAATTAGGCCCTAGATGTTAATCTCAAACTATGGCATAGTTATAAAAAACCCTTCATGGTGATATACATACCAAATTGGCCACCATATCCCTCTTACAATACAAACGTTCCGTGATCTATAATCCTTATTTGATTAAGAGATTATGAACCCCTCACATGTGGAAATCATACCTCCTTCCATTTAGGTTTCCTTGCATATTAAACTTTGGGTTTTATCTCACTTTTACTTAACTATTACAAAATATTCACGATTTGACATACCTTTCAAGCACATGAATGATAAACCTATTTTCCTTCTTATAATACAAACTATTTCACTAGTGGGGAGTTGGATTGAGCTCCACATTATGAGTATTTGTTACATATTTACATCAAATATGACAACACAAGTCCAGGCAAAATTGGAGGAACAAAAATTAATTATGTAAATTTCATAATCTTGTAGATTGAAAACCAAGTGAATAAATTGGACATAATGTTAAAGCACATGCAAATTTTAGACATAAATATATCCTCGAGAGTTAGCTCAAGTTGTACTGAGAAAAAAATGAGATATTAATTCCCTCAAAGTTGGGAAGGTCACAATTTCAAAGATCTTGATTCCCTTATGATTGGGCTCTATAACCAGGGTCGTATGTTTACCACATTTACCATCCATGGATCATGAGGAATTACTCAGACGTTTTTCCATGATACTTTCCTTAAAAAATAAATAAATATTATCCATGAAGCTAAATCACATGCACATCTTGATAGCAATTAGGAAATGTCCATGCACCAATGAAAAAGAAAACACCACCAAGGACGTGAAGTATAATGATTTTTGGAATTATACATAAGACACATAATAAGACAAGTATAATGTCTTGAATAATATTTTTAAGGGTGGTTATTATAAAACTACCCTTAAAAACACCTTTCCCATTTCTGCCCTTTCCACTACATCCCAGAGAAATCTAAGATGAAATAGGAAAGTAAAAAGTGGTCACTCAATGAAACCATGTAGCTAAGAAGGAAATTGACATACCTACACCTTCTAAATGGTGCATAGTGGTACTATGGGAGTTTTATCACGCTTCATAAAATTAGAATGAAGGATTAGCAACCAACAATTAAGTCCAATATGTGAAGAAAAAAGGCGAGGAAATTTCACATCACAATGAAGGTGATAATAATTAAGATCTCCAGATACACACAATAAACTCAAGCACATAATAGATTCACCTAAATCACATATGCAAGTGACACACCAAACTCATGCACATAATAGATGCACCAATTCTATTTCAATTTGAATTTCACTATATTAGACCCAATTCTATTTCAATAATTTTACAAAAAAAAAAAAGATTTAGATGATGAAGATAAAAGATTGCAAATACTAGTTTTTTATGCTTATAACATTTAAGACGACTTACTTAGATCGAATATTTGATTGTTGATCTTATAAAATATTATTGCGAATAAATATGCGAAAATAAAAATTCAAAGCAGTGGTTTATTTACTTATGACTTGGATAATTTCAAAAGCATCACAAGACCAAAATGTAAGGATATGCTACACCCTTGGAGAGCAATGGAATTTGTAAAGGATCCATCTTTGACCAAGGATAGATGCTACTAAAGGAAATATGATCAGTTGGCCAGATATTTTGATCCCGAGTCAAATAAGCTTCCTCTACTGTAAATATATGAGAGGGTCCTTCCATATGATTTATGTTGTTGAGAGAGCTTCATACAATAAATTTAAAATAATGTTTTTGAATCTTGGAATATTAATCACATTCAAAAGGTTTCCTATGCATGGCCTATGTTGTGTATTAAGGCCCCGTACATGGCAGATAAGGCTTAGAGATATATTCCAAGGAATTAGAACCTATATTTTTGCACCAGACTATTCCCTTATCCCCATGAAACATATCAAGTTTTTTAAACATTGAAATCACAAGAATATCAAACTTGGAGGCCAAATATTATGTATTATGGGCATGTGTTATTTCTTGAGTTACAAAACATGGCATGTGATCCCCATAGAAATATATGTTATGGCCTAGTTCCTTGACTTTTATCCCTAGACCATGGCATGGGCATCAAGAAACAGCCTTGGCATGTTAATTCTCAAAATGATGGACATATTTCACTCATATGCCAAATATTTCCTTTGTATTGCATCTGTGGTAGTTTTCAATGCTACACATGACCCATGAGACCTAGAGGAAACTATATGAACTTAGGCCCTATAAGTTTATCTCAATCTATGGCATGGTTGTAAAAATATATTCGTGGTGTTATACATCCAAAAATTTCCACCATATCCCACTCATAAGCCAAAAATTCCCTCTATAAGGCCTATGTGATGCACTCGGGCCCTGCACAAAGTTAGGGGTCATTTATGGGTAATTATGGGGAAATGAAGGGTAATTAGGGGTTGATTAGTGATAATTTAAGGTTAATTTGTTGTCAATTATGGGTAATTAAGGGTCATTTAGGGATAATTATTGGGTAATGAGTTGTGGTAGTTAGGGGTTAATAAGGGGTCAAATATGGGATAAATAGGGGTTAATTAGTGGTAATTAGGGACGAATTATGGGTTAACTAGGGGAGATTAATGGTATCTATGGATCAATTATAGGTTAGTAGGGGTCATTTAATCCCAAGGGCTTAGCTAAACTAGTGGTTGTCCATGGTGTTGGGAATTTAGTTTGGTTCATTGCGGCATGTGCCCATTTTGAATACTTGTGTGTGAAGCACACTATTATACATCAAGGAGTTTACTAGGGAATATGTCATCTATGATTGTTTGGAAAGATCTAGTGGGTTTCTCCCCGAGGTTTTCTTGGAAAAGTGTAGGGGTCATTTAGAGGTTATCAAGGGTTAATTATTGGTAACCATGGATTATTTCAGGGTAATTACTAGTTAATAGGGGATGAACTATGGGGTAATTAGGAGTTAATTAGTGGTAATTAGGGGTCAATTATGGGTTAACTAGGCGAAATTAATGGTACTTATGGGTCAATTATGTTTAAGTAGGGTCCATTTAATCCCAAGGTCTTATCTAAACTAGTGCTCTCCCATGATGTTGGGAATTTAGTTAGGTTCATGGTGGCATGTTCCCATTTCGAATCGGTGTGTGTGAGGCACACTAGTCTGCATCGATGGATTTATTGGGGAATATGCCATATATGAATGTTTGGAAAAGTCCCATAAGTTTCTCCATGAGGTTTTCCTTGGAAAAAATTAGGGCTCATTTATAGGTTACCAAGGATTAATTACTAGTAAGCATAGATTATTTAGGGGTAATTAGTGATTAAGTAGGGGTCATTTTGGTGCAATGAGTGATAAATGGGGGTAATTAGCGGTAAATTATGAGGTTAATTACGGGTCAATTATGCAGTAATTAGTGGTAAATTTTAGTATTTTTTGAGAGGATAGATATTCAGAACATAGATGAAAAATATATTTAGGGGAGGTCATTCTAACCCCTCCCCCCCCCCGCAAGTCACGAGAATTGAATTTTTGGAATCAGTCTTTAAAAACCCACCTCCAAAAGTAAAATTCTCTAACTTTTATGGTTTTTTTTCAAAAAACCTCCTTGAAACATATATTTAGGAATAGTCTTTCTAGCCCCCCCCGCCCTAAACGTCATGATATTTAATAATTGGAGGTGGGTTTTTACAAACCATCATCAAAAGTTCAATTCTCAAGAATTTTAGAGGGATAATTTTTTAAAATCTGCCTTGGAAATGTCTTTAGGGGGGTCTTTAAAAAATGCCCTCCAAAATTCATGAGAATTGAACTTTTGGGGGCGGTTTCAAAACAACCACCCCTAAATGTCTAATTCTTGTGACCTTCGAGGGATTTCTAAAAATTGCCTTCAAAAACACCTTTAGGTGGGGGTCTTCCTAACCCCCCGCAAAAAGAAAAGAAAAGAAAAGAAAAGTCCCGAGAGTTGGAATTTTGAGGGGAGGTTTTAAGAACCACCTTGAAATACGTAAATTATTATTATTATTATTATTTGGGGGGAGGTTAGCAAAACCACTTGAAGCCAAAACCTCCCCTAGTGTCTTTTATTTTTGTCATGGTCATTGTGGGTCTAGACTTACCTATTAATCACAGTAGTTATACTCATTTTTTTTTCTTCAACACTGTTAATTTTATTATCACTATGATTTGTTTTCCCTTGTAAATGGAGGATAAATATGAATGTAAAATCCTAAATTCCCTTGTGGGGTAGGTCTCAAATCTCCCTCTGGTACATTCTATATTATTATTTTGATTCAATAGATTAGTCTATGAAATTACACCAAAAAAAAATGAAATTAGGATTTATTTATATAGTAACTAATTTATCTTTTTCCTCTGAGCTAAGTGTTTGAAAGGGGTAAATGGTTGATGCAACTCTACATTAGAAACAAGGTTCCAAGTTAGGTTCCAATAAGGTTGGAAGATACGGTTGAAGCAACTACACATTAAAAACAAGATGCAATTTAAGGTAAGGTGGTAAAATAAATTCTAAAGTGTTCTTTCCCACTACAAATTGTCATTATAAAATGGTATGTAGTGTATTATCAAGAATCATACCTTCACTATATTGAGAACTATGATATGTTCCCCATGGCCATATTCGAGGTGACTAAATTAGGTGAAACTAGAACAATAGATCTAGATTCTTAATTACCTTAGGTACGAAAATGTCATGAGCATTATTATTATCAACTAGGATTAATTGGAGCTCAATGATGTTGATCTATCTGTTTGAAAAGATATATAGCTGGTTGGAAGAGGAATTACAAGAGAGAAAGGTATACAGGTTGTGTTATATATGGGTTGTTAGTGCTTGATGTGAGTGCAAGTCCCATTTAAACCGACTAATTAATGTCTCAAATTTGTACCCATGAAGTGTGAGGACAACTTTAGATATTTCAATTGTGGTCACGATGATATTTCTAATGGCCCATTAAATAGTTATGGTAGCATGGAACGATATTTTGATCCCACAAGATAATTTGCAATGATTCAAAGTGAAAAATAAGGATTTTTAAGGCTCAATCTTAAACTTAATTTCTCTTTCTTCATGACTTTGCATTAAAATCTCATAAACAATATGTATGGAATCTTAAGCTCCCATGCAATATATTAATGAGACAAACCTTGAATATGCTACTTATATTCAATTGAAACAAAATAAACTCTACATCTAAGCATAATGGTGGTCTAGATGAGTATTTAACTTTAGGATGTTGACCACCAAAACAAAACTTCTTTTCCCCACATTATGCAACTCATGGATGCTAGTTTTCACGAGGGAAAACAATATAATACTCTCAATGCAAAATTTAAAGAGAGTGAATGTTAGGATGTATATATTATTTGACATATGGCTACTTGATGATGTATATTATGACATATATACACTCTTAAATACAATATTACAAGGTTCTTATGGTGTTCCACCCACAACGTCAAAGTGGTAAAATCAAACCCAAAAAATGTCAGAAATGTATGTCGAGTCTCATATTAATCTATGTTATTTCATAATATATTTTATATTTAGATTTGTCCTTTGGGGTTGGTCGAAGGTTCAAGGATTGTTAATATTTTTATTTTGGAAGGAATGTCTCGATGATAGGGACTAATTTCCATTGTAGATATGTCAAATGTAAATATTTGGATCTTCAAAATTTTGAGAGGTTACACATGATTCTAAATATTTTGCATGTTTTACACTTTCATGACATATTTAGTGACGATTGGCACTCTTTGTCATACACTACAAAGGTGCATAAACACATGTTTTTAAGACATGTGCATGGAAAGCAATGAAGTGTGTGTATACATTATATAACTTGTTATAACTAATGTTTTTTTGTAGAAATTATCGTTGGATGTAGACATTAAAATTTCTATCCCTTGAACCCATCACAAACATTGCACACTTCAATGTTGAGATGTAATACTTACTCGATTGGATGATGAAAATTTTGAAAACTAAATACCCAACACCACACTTAAATTATTGACATTCACATAATAAAATTTGTTTCCTAGTCCCTAGTAGACCCCTTCACACTAATCCACGTGGCACTTGACTTTCCAAAGCATCCTACCTGAGTTTTAGGGTCATCATTGCCAAGACATGGTAATATCTAGGGAGGTGAAGGGAAATAGGTAGGGGGTTGTAAATCTATAGATATCATTATGTGAGAACGTATATATTTAGGGAGCGAAATAAAATAAATCCAATGGACTATGGGGGTGGGAATGATGCCATCATGTAGTCTGTATTTAGGTCACATGAGGAGCTTGTTGAGAAATGGGAGTGTTTCAAGGTGATATCTATTAGACATGATTCCGAGGTGGTATATATCATATATGAAATTAAATTAGTTTCTAAATAATTTTGTATATAGTTCCTATGAATAACAACTTAGTAGGTGACTTCACAATGGGTGTCTTTTTAATTATACAATTTTGTTGATAGACTTTTCCATATTTCATGTGATTAGAACAAATGTTTGCAATCTTATGAAATTAGTACAAATATTTGCAGTCTTCTTTCCTTTTAACATGTGATACCTTGTGTATTTTTTGTCTTCACCCCATTGGTCAATTTGGACTCCACATTACCATTATGCTTGGTCTTTCACTTACTATGGGTATGCTTTAACGGTCATGTAAGGATGGAATATTTGAACCTAACTTAGGAGGAAGGGTACCAAAAATATTGAAATGGAAACAATAACCTTGTTGTAGGCCAATAATTCCATATGCAAAGGCTCATTTGATGTCATGGGCCAACACATAGTCCATGACTACTAAAGGAAAAACACTATGGCTTCAAACTATATATTTTGACCTTGGACCATGTCAAAACTTATTATAACCATACTTAATGTACTAAAATCAAAATGGCGATCATATCTTAATCACATGACAATGATTCCCTTTAGAGGACAATTTTTGGTGTCTAAGGGATAGAATGATGTCTCATGAGCCCCATAGACAAAAATTATGGTATAATAACCTACATTTTGCATTGAACCACATGGCATGCATTAAGAACCATGTCTAGTGTTATAATTAACTTCAAAACTAGCACCATATCCCACTTCCAATCCAAGGATTCCATATGGAGGGACAATATGGTGGTTTGGGACCACACACATGTAATATGTCTCCATAGCAAAATGCTACAGTGTAAGGTCCTATATCTTTCATTATACCATGGAATGTTCCTCAAATTCCATCCCTAATGTATCCCTTCTCAACTTGTTGGCCATATCTCACATGTAGGAAAAGGATTGCCTACACTCGTCCTACGCAATGATGTGGGTTACTATGTAAAGAATATGAGCACTATAGGAAAATGCTCTATCCCAAAAACATGGGTTTTGTTATCAAATCAAGGATTAGTGACCAAGAAGAATCCATAATGTGACAAATATCAAAATAGATACCATATCCCTATGACAGGAAAAAGGTGGACTGGGGCCTCATGGATGGCCTATGTAGAACCCAAAATATGCATTTTATAGACTAAAACTATGGATATTCACCCTATAACATGAATTGGGTCATGATAACTATCCTTGGTGTATTAAAACTTCAAATATGATACCACATCTCAATCACGTGCGAAAGGTTTACTGTGCATGGGATATGTTGTCAGATTTTTAAATGTGATATTACCACTGCTCCCAAAAGTCGAAATTCTTGTGACATTTAAGGGAGGTTTTTTAAAAATAGGATTAAAAGGGGCCTTTCAAGAGGGGTTGATTCAACCCCACCAAAACAAATTCATGCCGATTGGACTTTTGAGGGAGGATTTATCACAACCTCCCCCACAAGTCCAAATTCCCATAACTTTTGCGAGCTACTTTAAAACAATCACCCCCAAAATCCCAATTACCATGACATTTTGGTGTGGATTTCAAACAACCTCCCAAAAAAGTCAAATTATTATGACATTTGGGGGCGGCTTTAAAATAATCGCCAGCAATAGTTCATGTATCATTAAGTTTTCTGGGGGGGGTCTAAAAATTGCCTAAAAAATAACCTTTACGGGTGTCTTTCCAACCCCCTTCCCCATTTCCCAACGAGAATTTTTTTTGGGGGGGAGGGGTTTTAAGAACCGCCCCCCAAAGTACTGAGAATTGGACATTTTGGGGGGGTTTTAAAAACCTCCCGTAAAATTTAAATTCTCGTAAATTTGGGGGGGAGGGGGGCGTTAAGAACCGCTGCCAATAATTCAATTCTTGAGACTTTTTTTTTTTTGGTGGGTGGGGGGGGGGGTAAGAACCGCCCCCAATGGCCTAAAACACTTTTAGGAGGGGCAACTAGAAAAACTACCACAAGGTAAAACTTTTTTGAAAATGTCTTTAGGGGTCTCTTTAAAAGAAACCCTCCAAAATTCACAAGTTGAACTTTTGGGGGCAGTTTTAAAATAACCGCCCCCAAAAGTCTAATTCTCATGACTTGTGGCTGAAGTTTTATAAAAAACGCCCCCAAAAGTATAATTATCATCACTTTTGGGGGTGGTTTTAAAAAAAATGCCCCCAAAATTATAATTATCATGACGTTTGGGGGTGGTTTTAAAATAAATTCCCCCAAAAGTATAATTCTAATGACTTTTGGGGGGGGTCTTCTAAAAACTGCCCCCAAATGCCTAATTCTCATGACTTTTTTTGGGCGGGGGGTTTAAAACAACTACCCCCAAAAGTGTAATTCTCAATACTTTTAGAGAGGGTTTTCTAAAAACTACCCCCAAAAATCTAATTCTCGTCACTTTATGGGGGGGCTCTAAAAACCGCCCCCATAAGTCTAATTCTCATGAATTTTGTGGGGGTTCTAAACACCGTCCCCAAACATCTAATTCTCCTAACTTTTTTTCTTGAGTCGGGGGGGGGGGGGGGGGGGTTTAAAACAAATTCCCCCAAAATTGTAATTCTGATGACTTTTTGGGGGCTGGGGGTGTTCTAAAAATCGCCTTAAAAAACACCTTTACGGGTGCTTTATAAAACCCTCCCCAAAAGTCCTGAGAATTGGAATTTTGGGGCCAATTTTTAAAAAAATTCCCTTGAAATTCCAATTCTCAGGAATTTTCGGGGGGCGGGGGTTTAAGAATCTCCCACAAAGACATAAAAAAATGTTTTTTTGGGGGTGGGTTTAGCAAAACCACCCCCCAAAAGGGTATTTCGTTGTAGTGAGTATTTATCTTGGGAAACCCTAAAGGGGAATAAAACCCAACAAAACTTTCTATATATAGATGTATTAGATAAAGCCCAAAAACTAAGTATTCTCCTTGTTGTTGGTATCTCTCTCTCTCTCCTATGCGCTACACAAGTGTGTATCTATATCTTATAATGAGGAGCACAATTCCTTTATTTATACACTTTAAGTCACTTGTATTTTACCCTAACAAGTCAGCCCCACCAAACAGACGGGACCGACTTCACCTAGGAAGACTCAAAATAGTATTAGATTATATTCATTAGGGTAATATTGACCCAACTTACAATGGATTCTTTAACACATGACTCTATGATGACCAATAACATCCCAACGAATGAATATAACATCTCCCTTTGGGTACATCAATAAAATACATTTAGAATATCCTTTGAAGTTACAATATTTCAACACTCCCCCTTAATGAGAAGGGTATTCTACTGAAAACAACATCACCAACTATAGGAGTAACAAGAGAGATCATCTTCAGAAGTATCAAGGTAATACATCTATACAACATAGAACATTTTCAACAATAATCAGTTACTGGAATAGTTACTCTTCAATTTCTTCAGTATTGGAACATCATCTTCTACAACACTGAATCTTCATCTTCTGTAGCACTTGATCACTTGATCCTTTTGCAGCAACACTTCAATCTTCTGATTCATTGTAGAAGCACTTCAATGTTATTGATCCTATAAAACAACACTTCAATATTCTTGATCCTTTACAGAATCACTACGATCTTCTTGATCCTTTGCAGCAACACTTTGATCTTCTCGATCCTTTGCAATAGCACTTCAATCTTCTAGATCATTTGTCGCAAAAATTCCTGCAGTACACCTGATATATTTGTGGGATGATCAATCCCTATCACTTGAATAAATATCTCCAAGGATGATGAAATTGTCATCATCCTACTCCCCCTTAATAAGGAGGGTCCATAGTATTGACCATCTTTATCATCCGCAAAAGAATGCAGGACCACGTTTTCTACAAGGACTCATCATAAACCATCCTCAACCTTTTAGAGATAGGACCACTCTAAGAGATTGTTATACTATGACATCTACATGTGCATGTAGGCATACTCTCCATGTAATACCATTGTCTAAAACTGTAGATCTCGTCCTCACCTAAATGCGGGACATGTTGTCCATAAGGACTCGTCTTAGAGAATCCTCAGTAAATATAGGACCTATCCTTAGCTAGTGTTATTCTACGACATCTACAAATGAATGTAGGTAAACTTTCCATGGGAGAGTATCATCTGCAACTGTATATCTCTCCGACACTTAAATGTAGGACTTGCCATCCATAAAGACTCATCATAGAGCATACTCAGCTTCAAATCTAGGACCACTCCTGAGAGAGTGTTATTCTACGACATCTAAAAATGAATGTAGGTACACTCTCCATGTGAGAATATTGTCTTATAGGACCATCCTTGGCCAGTAAGATTTAGGACCACTCTCAAGAGAAGAGTTTTATTATTTGCAAGAATATCTTCAAAAGATGATACTATCATCCACAAGTGAATGTCGGACCTTATCATCGTCTGCAGACACACTTGTCCTTTAGTGTACTAGAGCATCACTGCCATCACATTATCAATGATACTATTATCATCACTCTCCCTTTCCATGGAGTATCCATATAATCAACATGCTCCCCCTTTTTCCAAAGAGGGTTCATATCTTCGACCTGTTCTTCCTTTCTGATGAGAGTCCATATATTCAACATGTTCCTGTTTTTCTAAGAGAGCTCATATCTTCATCGTTCCTCCTTGTGAGGTAAGTATGTAGTATAATAATTGTTCATCCCTACAAGGAAAGTCGTTTTAGACTACACCAAGCTTGTCAGGGAAATATTTAAACTTTTCTCGAGATATAGACTTGTTCAGCACATCAGCAACTTGCTCATTGGTACTCACATAGTGAATACTTATAGCTCCCTTATGTACCATATCCCTTATATAAAAATATCGTATTTCTATGTGCTTTTATTTATCATGGAACATATGATTCTCTTTCATATTTATACAACTCTAGTTGTCACATATAATTAGAGTGCTATCCAACTCCATGTCAAATAGACCTGACATTAGTTTCCAAATCCATATTGCTTCACAACTAGAGGAGCAAGCTGCTATGTACTCTACTTCAGTTGTGCTAAGGGAAACATTGGACTATTTTGTACTAAACCATGTGTTCATGGAATATCCCAGACAATAACATCCACCTAAGGTGATCTTTCAATCTCTGACACTTTCTTCCCAATATGAATATGTATATCCATATAATCTATAGTCATGATCTCTAACATACTATAGTTCAAAGTCTATAGTACCTTTTAGGTACCTCATCACATGCTTTGTAGCTATCAAGTGATCCCATATAGGTTTAACTAGATACTGACTTAAGGTGTTCACATCAAAGCATATATATGGCCTTGTATTCATCAGATACATCAACGATCTAATAATTTTTCTATACTAAGTCATATCCACTAAATATGATGATTCATCAGATAACAACATCAGGTTGGTTTCCATGGGTGTGGCATGGATTTACAGTCCAACATATCAAATATTTTCAATATTTCTATTGCATACTTCCTTGGTTCAAAAATATTCCTTTTGGGCTCTACGACACTTCCAATCTGGGGAAATAATGCATCAATCAAAGATATTTCATCTTGAATTCTTCAACTAAATTCTTCTTACAATATGTAGTGTATTTATCATTTCCATTCAGAAATATAGTATCGACATATAACAATAGTATAAAAGTTTCATCATCGATAACCTTACGGTAAAGGTTAGGATCAACTTTACTCTTGCTAAATACCAAGCTTGTCAACAAGATATATATTCTTCCATACAAAGCTCCAGGAGCTTGCTTCAGTCCATACAGATCCTTTTTCAAATTACATACATGAGTCACTCTGTCTTTGACTTCAAATCATTATGGTTGTTCGATGTATACCTCTTCCTCAATCACACCATTTAGGAAGGATGTCTTTAGATCCATCTAGTGTAGATACCACTTCATTATGGAATCAAGTACCATGATGGTTTTGATGGAATTGTACCTTGCTACTTGAGCAAATGTCTCTTCATAATCAATCCCCTCTTTCTGAGAGAATCCTCTAGCCACAAATATTTCCTTCTATTTTTCAATACTTCCATCAGCTGCATGTTTTATGTTGTAGATCCATTTCAAAGATACCACACTCTTGTTTTCTAGTTTGGGTACTATATCAGAAACACAATTCTTCATTATTTACTGGTATTCTTTCATCATTTATTTCACCCTACCTTTATTCTATGCAGCTTTCTTGTAGCTAGTGGGTTTTTGATCTACAATATCACACATCAAAGCTACATAACTAGAGAATGGCTTTGATCTCCTTCTTGTTATTGTGGAGCATTCTAGATTTCCATACTTTTCTGCTTCTTGTATGATTTGTCTTACCTAAGTAACTTTTATATTTTGATATATATCCATAGTATGGGGTTCCTAAAATTTTAGGTCATCATGATCTTCTCATGCTACTATTTCAGAAGAAGTTTCAACTTCTATCTTCCTGGGAGGTACATCCTCTTCATGTAATTCTTTAAGATAACACCTTCTAGATTTCTTAAGAGTTGTTTCTTCATCAAATGTCACATCCCTACTAATATCTATATGATGGAATCCTAAAATGTATATTTGTTGACATAGATCTAATGACAGGGGTTCACACTCTGTTAACACCCTTAAACACAATGATCTCACTAAGCACCAACCTAGAAAGGTTTTAACCTGTCTAGTGACACCTACGAAGGAGATGAAGTATCACCTGATATGTTCAAGGGATAACTGTCAAAATGATGTTTCTACACTAAGGAGGATGATCTTGCGTGTCTACTTTCTTGCTATCTTCTTACGATCGCAAAATTAACTAGAGACTCAACCAGGTATTTTATGATCACTTATTCATGTTCAGTCGCATTGGTAACCATTAATATTAGATCACAACATTATGTTGAATCATTCATAGATTGATAAATATAACATCACTTACAATGCAGAGACGTTACATCATTCAGGAATACCAACCATATTGCAGCAAAAGTATTCAGATTGCATCATAAAAACAGTAAAAGAATAAAAACACATGATAAAAAGTTTCCATCAACATCCGTTCATGTCATATTACTTCACACATCAAAATAGGTTCCCAAAATACATTCTCATAGTTGCGAGAAGCAGATAAATATTCCGTAGATGTCAAGAAGATCATCACGCAAACAATTACAGTCTCTTCAAAACTTATTCGAACGTATCAATCTTATATTTCTACTACATTCCTAATTCTATATATAGGATTGAGTCTTTACAAAATGGTCCTCTTTAACTGACTCTCTAGTTGACTTGGACCACAAAATACAAAATCATGACTAAAAATTACAAAATTATGCACCATTCTTTTCCTTATGCACCTTAATTCATCTTTCCCACTGAAACCTCCTTCCAACAAGTCTCCAACACAATCTTGTGGCTCTCCCTCCAGCCATGTGAAGTGGATACTATATACTCATTGATATTTATTTTTAAATATTCATACTGCTCCTTGACTTCCAGAACTATAGCCTTTGTATTTTCAATAATCGTCATGCATTCTTCGACATATTTCTCAGATGGATGTTCAACAATTTTGGAGGTCACCTCCTTCTGATAATCCTAAACAGATTGAAGAGAATTTACTACCTTGAGCACTAACTTCTCACCAATGTCCTATAACTCATCTAGCTTAGTGGCAAGACTCTAATGATGCTCTCTTTCCTTAGTTGCATGCTGCTGCAATGCTTTCAACTCTATTTCCTTAGTGACTTGCACGATGGGGGGAGTCGCTCTAAGTGATTCTCTCATATTTTTCAATTGCACCTTTGCTTCATGAAATCGTGTGCTCAACTACTGCAACTTCTCATCTTGAACCACGCTACCCAAAAAATATGTGGTTTCATCAGTGATAAAATTAGCTTCCTTCTCGCTTTCTTCTAGCTACATTGTCACATCCTCTATGGTTCCCTTACGCTCTAAAACCTACTATGGTGTCATGCTTGGAATAGTGCATTCCTGAAAATATGCATTGTCCCATCTTAATTATCCGATAACTTTCCCTAACTACAAAACTTTGGTTTGTGCAACCATTTCATCTATTACATCTAGTATCTCTTGACAGGAAAATGAAACAACTTCTTTCCACGATCAATACGTCATGTTCCTTCTTGAGATGCTTGATCTCTTGCTTCACCAACACTTCCTGCTCCTGCGACTTCAGTAAGTGGTCAACAATAATATATTCTCAGTCAACAAGTTCCTGAATTGCCAAATTCTGCAACAGCACCAAGGTGTGTGTTGGTAATTCATTAAAATCCAATGTGATCATCTGAAATTGTTGAAGTGAGGCATCAACATCCTCATTGTCAATCTCCAATACTCGCGGCAAAATCTGTACTATCTGGACCCACTTACCTATACTCAACTCTCTAGTTCTATGCAATACATTGGCTTCTAGAACCTTCTCCAAAATATCATTAATTAAAGACTGTAATTGAGTCTTTACCTCCTAGAATCATTCTCTCGACTATTTCCTTAGCTGCACCTCACTCATAGTGGTTTTCATGGTGATCTCCACTATGATGCAATTTACCTACTCATCCACCATCTGCGTAGTGCTACTCATTTCTCCTTGATCCTTCCTTCACTTCGTCCTTGTCTCTTCAACTTGGTGATCCATATGCAAATCCGTTGGAGTCTTTGAGGAGGCCTCCTATGACTCTTTCTCACTCTCTTGTACCTACGCTTGATCCACTGGGGCATCAGGTGGAGGACCTACTACATCATCTGACAATTATTCCATGTTAACCAATGGTCTCAATTTAGTAGGCCAATCATCCACTATTTTATAAATCTCCTCATTGGTTAAATTGTATTGAGTAGTCAACCACTTCTTTTCTTAGTCTCTTCTTGCTTATATATGAGTCACATGCGGGCCTATTGTAAACATCATGACCCGTCGATAAATGTTCGCCACCTCTTGAGATAGGCACAAAATCTTCTCTGCTGCAATCCACAGTGCACCCCAATACAACAAAAAATTTATTGCACAACTAGTCAATCAACCCCTCTGGTTGAGATACTATATATTTTGGTATCTCATGCCATTACAAACCTGGAAAATTTGAACTTCCATCCCTTGATAGTCCTTATCCTCCATTCATGGAACTAATGCGATCAATATTAATAACCAAGTGTTAGTGAACGAGCACTTACCCTCCTGAACCAGCATCGCATCCTTTGTTAACTAGCTGGGTAAAAATAATGACTAGTTGATCTGCATGCCCTCTATGCATGCGATTGCCCTATATGTACATTGATTGGGGTGGTTCTTCCCTACTACTTTAACAGCCAAATTTTTTTCTGCAATGCAAATTGCATGATCATTTATAGTATCGATGACATATGTATGCTCTCCTGTCTCAGTCCACTCCATATTTTTTCTTCAAATTGGTGGCTAAATGCTTATCATTTTCTTTGCTGCAAAAGTAATACAATGGATATGGCCCGTGCATGGGAAACTCAGGGATTTGTGATATCAATTCCATAGTGACTGGAACTTTTGTGTCCATCCACAAATAACCACTGTGAAAACACACCAATGTCTTCTTTGTGTACACATTAGCTACCACTAGCCTACCAAAGCACGACATGTGTAAGAGGCCTAAGAGCCTAGACCTTTTTAGTCCCATCGCCCACTACTGCAGTGTGGGAACAATAGGTTCCCTATCCTTCCCATCTTGTGACTCAAACATCTCTGATGTGCATTCAGCGTATTCCATCAGATTGTGATCACTTTATTTCATACTCATCAGACAAGGAATAATATTGAATGTGCAATACATCCCCATTGGCAATGCCAACATCCAAATTGGGTACCTCTGATTCTTCACCACCTTAGGCCAGGTTGCACCAAGCTAACATGAGGGAATAAACCCATGGATGTTTTCATTTATCACCCCATGTCTTGTTGTGGAGCCTTATGCCCCAGTTGTCGATGACCCAGCGTGCATCGTTGCTTATGCTTATTCTCTACTTGAATTTTTGGTCATTTATTTATTTTGTGAGGGAAACTTGGGATGATTGTCCCCCCTCTTCTTTTGTGGAATATGTGGAGCTTCTATATACATGTTGACCCCCTATTCCATCATCAGCGTGCCAATAGGTGGTGAATTGTGGATGTTGCCACTCAATATTACCTACACCATTTCTATAATTCAATAATTGACAACCTCACAACTCTGCTTTGTTATCTCTCTCTGCTCTGTATGCTCTGCTCACTCAACAACAACGATGGTTCATCCAACTCACACCCCTCCAACTCTTATAGCATAGGAGAAACTGTGCAAAATATTTCCAATCATCACAACCAAATCCACCACTTATAAACTAAATCTTCCATCGATTTGCTTGATCTAACAGTTGGATTCTCCATAAATTCACATCTCATCCATCGATGCTGTCACCTGAATGGTATAATTGCCAGATTAACAGCTTGATTGATCATATCGCACCCCTATGGATGTCACCATACTCTTTCCTGTTGTGACTCAAACTATTTTCTCTTTCACTACCATTTCTTCCCAGTGCGCCATCCTCCTCAATACCACCTCTTTCATTTTTTTTTATTGCACAATTCCTTAAGAATCATTTTCACAGATCCATCTCGGTAGGGCTTGGTCTGGCTTCCATTCACTAATTTAGGTAGAATTGCACCATCTAACTATTGTAACTATTTCGTACCTTCGTCGGTAATGAAATTGATTACATAAGGACATAACCAATACATTTGAAACTTACTTGGGTGTTTTGAAAACTTGTTATCATAGAGAAACACAATATCACCTTGCTGGAAATGCTTGGTTTTGAGGTGTTGATCATGCAATTCTTTTATGTAATCCTTATCAACTTGCTGATGAAATCCTATGATGAACTAATATTCTTCTAGTTTCAACAACTATGTTAGGATTTCTTCCAGCACTCCCTTGTCATCCATCCCTATCTATGTTGTGATGCATAGACTTGGAAAAATATTCCATTGGCATCACTGCTTCCTGGCCATACACCAACTTGAATGGAATATGCCCTGTTAAATGTTTGTAGGTAGTTCGATAATCCCATAAGATTGTTGGAATATTCAAGTCCCAATCATCGTGTCTTGCATTGAAGACCTTGGTGAGCACATGCTCAAATAGCTTATTGAACACTTCAACTATCCCATTATCCTATGGATGATAGGGAGTGTTCTTCTTATGCTGAATATGGAACTCCTGTGTTAATGTGCTAATGGTGTGATTAATGAAATGAATCCCCTGATCACTCATCAAAATATTTAGACAATCAAATCATGTGACAACATTATCAAACAGAAACCTTGTTGCAGTCATAGTAGTGCAGTTTTCCACTGGTGTGGCTTCCTCCCACCTCATTAAATAATCTATCATTGTGATGATATATCGTGAACCTGTCCTTTTTCCTTGTGGGTTAATTGGGCCCACAAAATACACTACCCATTTATTAAATGGTTACAGGGTTACCTGAGGTACTAAGGGCATCTCATCCCTTTGTGAAGGCTTCCCCATTCTTTGGAAAACATCAAAATTCCTCACATAATCCACCGCATCATTATGCAGAGTTGGCCACCAGAGGCCTGCACAAAGTATCTTTTTGGTTGTTGCACAACCTCCATAGTGTCCTCCTGCAAACCCATCATGTGCTTCTACAAATATCTGTTCATGTTCATGCAGTAATACATATCGACGTAGGATCTCGTCATGTACCATATTATGGAGGTTTCCTACAATCAACTAAAAATACGCAGCATAGGCAACCAATTGTTTCTTTTGATTTGTGGTGACATCATCTGGCGCAATTCCTGTCACCAAAAACTGAATTATTTTCTCATAATGGTCATCGACCATTCCAACCTTGAATAGTTACGTATCAGGTAGCCCATCCTTGATGTTAGTTGGTGATTCTCATGTATCAATTTGTGACAAATGGTTAGGTACTGCATTCAAGCAACTAGCTTCATGATGGTTTCTAAATAAAACTCTTGGAAGAGTAGCATCCAATGACATATCTTCCCCCCCAACATAGGCTTATTCACAAGGTATTTCAGCACAGAATTATCGATGAGTGTCTTGAAATGTCTTCCTAAAATGTGGTGGCAGAACTTTTGTAGGTCATAGACCGTCACGAACCCTTATCTTTCAGTCATTTTGTAATTCCTTTCCACAGATTACAACTTGCAACTAGAAAAGGCGATCAGATGATCAATATCTTCTTCTCTTGGTTGTACCAAAACCACTCCTAATACAATTGATGATGCATCGACATGGACATGAAATTCCTTCATCGATTTTGGAAAGACCAATATTGGTGCTGTGACCATATGCTTCTTTAAGGTGTTGAGACTCCCTTGACACTCTTTAATCCATTTGAATTGCGCATATTTCTTTAACAACTTCTCCATCGGTGCTGTGATCGCCAACTATCTTTGTATGAACTTCCAATAATATCCCATATGTCTTAATTTTGCTCTTAGTCATTTCACATTCATCGGTGGTGGAAATTTAACAATAAGTGTAGTCTTAGATGGATCAACCAACAGCCCTTCCTTACAGACAACCTGCCCCAACAAAATCCCGAATGACGCAAAAAATATGCATTTCTTCGAATTCAACGCGATTTGATGTTGTCAACACCGACCCAACATCAGTCGCAGATTTGTGAGATGATCCTTTACCATCCCATAGATTGTCCAATCATCCATGTATACCTCTATAAATATTTGAATGAATTCCTTAAACGAATCAACTACGATCCTAGAGAATATCGCAGGTGCATTCTTGAGGCCAAATAGAATCACCATGTATTGAAATCATCCCCATTCAATCAGAAAAGTCATCTTATGCCAATATTCCTTTGTAATCTTGATCTGATGATAGCCTGAAAATCCATCCATGAATGAATAGATATCCTGACCACATACAACTTCCAACACTTCATCAGTAAACGACATCAGGAATAAATCATGAAGGCAGATTTTGTTGAGCTTTCTAAGATCAAAATAGATTTGAACCTCACTTGTCTTCTTGTATTGCATGACCATTGGAATGATACACTCTGATTCTTTGACTGGTTGGATGATTCATGCATCCAACATTCTATCAAGTTCAACTTTCACTCTCTCCTTGTATGGCATATTCAAGCGATATGGATGCTACTTTATTGGCATCGCATCTAACTTCAGTGGGATTTTGATTTCTCCCAAATCTCCTAATATCCCTTTCATTTCAGATAATTTAGTTGAAAACAGGTCCTGAAACTCATGCAATAGATCAGTGATCTTCGCCGTAGTTTCTTCATCCCAATAATCTCATATATTAGAGAACTTTATTTCCTCCTCTGTCCCAATGTTGACCTTTTGAATATTCAATGGCTAGTGAACTTTGTCTTTCGACATCTTTGGTGTCATGATATTCTGACTTCCTTATGAATCTAGAATATTGATGTTCCTTGGGTCATCCTCATCGCCAGGTTCTCTTGTTATGTTATATCAATCAATCATTGACTGCATCATTAGTACCTCATGCAACTTTTAATATCTCCAAGATGACCTCGTGGATATGTTGTAGTGCACTATGAATTACTAGATTAGCATCCACAAAATTAAAAATGTGACTAAAACAGATTGCCAATTCCTCACATGTCATGATCTCCCTTCGGATTTCTACTGATACGTAACACTTTCGTGGAATTTTGTCCAATGCTTGTACATAAGAATGTACCCACTCATCCTTTGGTCATGACACGCACATGGTCTGACATGCAATCAAATGATCGTTGGGGTCATTATTCCCATCAACGAAACAATTGTTGACATAGATGTGTCAACATGGGTTCACACTTTGTTGACACCCCTAAATAAAGCGATCTCCCTAAGTACTGGCCTAGACAGGTTTTACCGTGTCCAGAAACACCCACAAAGAAGATGAAGTCTCACCCAAGATGTTTGAGGGAGAAATATCATAACGACATTTATGTAGTAAGGAGGAGGATCTTGCACATCTACTTTCTTTCTATCTTCTTACTACCGCAACATTAACCATACATTCGGGAAGGGGTTTTATTATCACTTATTCATGTTAATTCGGATCGATAACCATTCATATTATATCACAACATTATGTTGACTCATAAACAAATCGATAAATATAACATCATTTAGAATGCAGAGACATTGTATCATTCAGGAATAACTACCATATTGCAACATTGAATTATTCAGATCACATCATCAAAACAGTAAAAGAAGAAAAAAACAAGACAAAGAGTTTCCATCAACGTCCGTTCATGTCATATTACTTCATGCATCAAAAGAGGTTCCCTAAATACATTGTCATAGTTACGACAAAGAACAAAACATTGATCCGATCTTCCGTATATGTCAAGTGTAGCAACTCCTAAAATCCATAAGTAAAAAAACAATTAAATATGGAGGTTTAGATCAATATATGATCTAACGTAGTTTCATGTAGCCTACAATATATTTACATCCTAGGACATAGTGTAAACCTATAACTTAACAATTCAAATACGAAAACTCAAATTATGAAACATACAACTATACTAGAATATAGTTTGACTTGTTTTCCCATAAAGATTTAAATGGCATTCCTGCTTGTTGTAGTTTACAGCTCAAGTGCTTGATTTCGTTATGTTTTTTATATCCTAACCCTGTTTTTACTAACCCTATTTTGTTGCTAGGGTTACCGGGTTTTAGGGTCTTACTTAGCTTATCATAAGATAATGCATGTTGATTTTATATTATTGCAGATGTATTGTAAAAATGGGTTAGCCGCATTATATCAAACTACTACAAACCTTGGGTAACAACAAGGAGTACAAAAGAAAAGAGTTTTCATTAGTGATTTTTACAAAAGAGAAAAGGTCAATTCATAATAGGTTTTGATCTTGTGGTAAACATGTAAACAATGGCTTTGATATTATTTTTTAGGACTGTTTGGAACTATAGATAAGGGTGATAAATTTCAAACTTTGTGGAGGTTGGTGGAAAGTTAATGGGTGCCCACGTGATAGATCGTAGTGCTTTCCAACTAGACAAAAGGTGAATCAAACCCTAGACAAAAAGCTAAGGGTTTCGTTTTATGTTTTTTTTCTTTCTCTGCATTGTCAATAGTTGAAAAATAGTTGAAAAATAAACCGAGGGCTCTCGACCCTTCTACCCAAGGTCTGCACTCGACCTCGTGACTAACCAACACGTGATGAAATGATTTTTATCACTTCCTTTGCTACTCTTGGTGAGACGTTTGCACTGTTATGGTCTTGACCTGCCACCGCTTTTCTTGCAGAGCTGACAAGGGTAAGTGTTCCTTCATACAGTTCATTTTGGCTGCTAGAAGAATTATTTTATTATCTTAAATTCTAAGTTTAACCTTGTCTAATGTTTAACCCATGTACATTGTTTAAATGTAGGAGGGTTTGATTCAAAATTTATCGTCGAGTTTTTTGGTTGAAGGAGAGATCTCGGGTCAACGACGAAGGGTTCTCGTAAGACCCAAAATCCCTTGAATCCTACGGTGAAGTGATAACACAAGATAGAACATTGTTCTATTTGGTTTTGGTTTTTTTATGGACATGCGAGGCTTTATACACCCCTTCGGTTGGTGGCAAGCACTGTTGTGTTTTACCTTTACGACGTTTAAACACAAGGATAAATATGTGATTTTAAAATGGCCTTTATACTGTGAACATAGATGATATTCTTAACCCTTATTCTGTTTACAGACTATGAGTATGCATGGTAAGATGTATTTTGAAGCCTTTACTTTAAATTTTAACAATGTTTTTAAGGTGAAAATTCCACAACGATTTTCCTTCTATCCTAGCGTTAAATCATTAATTCGCTATCGTTTTCTAAAAAAATAATGATTACTCTCTATGTTGTTTTTCTTTCAGGACTGATCCTATGTAAATAAGGTTTTTTTTTTAATTATGTGATTATAATCTTGTTTGCATCTATGTTTTATATTAAAGAATGATATTTAAAATAAATAAAGTTGTATGGCCCAAAACTAGTTACGGCCTATTAGTTAAATGCTTAAATACTATCGCTCTAGGTTTTTAGTTATTATTACTTGGAAATCCTTATAGGGCTTGAACTTACGACATGTATAAAGAAATCTCATAGAATTCATTTGGTTGTTTATAAATGTAAAATATCCATTTTAAATTACGTTTGAAATATGTGGATAGAACGAATCTATCACTATGTAAGTTGTAGTTTCAGTTATTTAATAAAAATCATGGGTAAAGTCATCCCTACAGGCTTCGAACCCATGACTCATGTGAACATTCTAAAAAAAAGTATTTGTTTGTTTTTACAGTTGTATCGATTATTGATATTGTTAATATGGAGTGATTCACCATGTGTTTTTTTTGTAAAATAAAAATAAGCCTTTCAGCTGAAATCAAAGTGTTACTGAGTATTTTTAATTTTATTAATCTTTTACGCTGTGTGGAATAATTCTGGGTAATTATTAAAACTACAAGGATTTCGGATGTAAGATACTTATATAGAGTAAATTTATAATTCACACACACACATATATTATTTCTATGGTAGTAGACCCTTGGCTAGGAGCCATTTTGTATTGAATCTAGATCTTATTATTTTAGGAGACTTATAGATTTGACAATGTTAAATAAGAGTAAACACTAACTGTAAACATATTTGAGGTTTGGTTAAAGCGATGATAGCTCCATTATTTACCTTGTACAGTTTATAAGAAAACTAAGGAATACTTATGATGGATCATGTTTTGGATTTGAAACGTCGATATACAATTATGAATACTGTGGTTTTTCCGACTCCTGCTACAATTAACCACCACAGAAGTCTTTCTACATAAAGGAATAATTAATCGTTCATTATTTCTGTATAATACATAATACTAGGTAAAACTATTTATCCAATGTTTAAACAATAATAAGCGATAAGCTATCAACTCTATTATGAAAAATATATCTATACAATAATATTCATTTGTATAAATTCTTCTATGAAAAACTGTCTATATAGTAAAATTGTTTTTTCCTAGAAAGAAAACTTTCCTATCTTATTTTGAAAGCAAATAATAATCTAGGAACTCTTAACATTTGTGAAATCATTTAGAATATAAACAGAAATAAATTTAAAGATGAAACTCTAGAACACTATAGAACCTGTTAACTTCTCAAGTGGACAATCACCCAAAGAAGATTGTTCCTCCCAACCATCTCCTAAAATAATCCAAGACTAATTTCTTTACAACCCCTGAGCATGTTCACTACACCACCAGGACTACGATACTATGCAGAAACCTATTATGTCCTCTCTGTGACTTAGTAGCCACACTTGCAGTCAAATTCTTAGCAATTCACTTTAGCTTTTCCCTCATCGAATTTCCTCTTGTGTGCCTAACTTTTCAGTTTCCAACAGAACCACAAGGTTCTAATCTCTTAGAATGTAGCGAGACTTTGGATCATTTGATGGTATATATAAGCTTTCCTAGGTCTTTGGGTCAGTTTTGCAATTAAATGAGGCATATGATCAGTTCCTCTTTTCTTGGTAACATGACCACAATGATAGGGATGTTGCATGCTGCAATAGCTAGAAAGTGAATGATGTTGCTGCCATCTATCATTTTCGCCTCACCATATCATTCCTCCCAGTGGGTCAATGAACACCCTTAAACAATATTATTTGGATAGGTGTCTCTTCTTTTAATTATTAAATAATAAAATATTTGATATACAGTCATATTTGACCATCCTTGGTCAACAACATAAAACTTTCCAATAACTTTTAAAGTAATGTATTTTCACTAAAAATAAAATGTTTCTAGTTCTAGGTGGGTTACAAACACCCCCTCTTAATTTCAACATCATCCTCGATGTTGCTAAGTATAATTTGAGTCTTCCTGCAACAAAATTGGCTATTTCTCTTACGTATGACTCTCCAATTCTCAGATTGCTTCATCTCGACTAAGGTACTTCCATTGCACCTTTGCTTGTCTAATGGTGCTATTACGAAGAAAAGTTTATCTCTTTTCAAGGATATAATCTGGTTCCACCTGAAGATATCCTTCTGGTTTTACCTGGAAGTACCTGTGTTATGAAATATGTTATGTATTTTGAGATTAGATGGCATAGCACATAGATCTATGGACAAACACATAATTTACTTAGTTATTGAAGAATGAAACAGTGAAAAAATGGCTTGCAACTGTGAATGCTTTTAATTAATCAAAGAGTAATTAGATAATAATTACAATTAAGTACAATGGATAAATAGACACATGCAATTCGAATCCACATGAGGAAATTTGAATTGATTAGAATCTACTTGACTGTAGGTAACTAAGACCTTGTCTAAATAATTATCAGAGGAATCAATAGTTAACTGACCTTGTCTAAACCGTTATTGAGTTCATCGGAGTTCTAAAACATAACTCAAGTGTCTAATTTAGTGTTAATTGAGGCTAACTGGCTGTGGTAGGTGAGAAATGCACCTCTCCTGCATGCAGCCATGTAAACCTAGCACTAAATTAATGTAGAGGACTACAATTGAATGTAACTGACTGCTAACTGAGCTTGACTAGTCACTAACTGAACTCAACTAATGAAGGTCTGTATCGGCACTCCTAGTGGCTCCTAAATTGTAGGAATTAATCTAGGAGGCTCCTAAACTAATGCATGGATGTACAATCAGTGGCAGTAGGCCTCAATTAGTGTTCCCCACACTTTAGTAATGGGGACATGTGCCCTAATTAGGCCAAGTGGACCCAAAGGTGCTAGTGACTAAAAATAGACTGGATGAACTCCTGATTTATAAATATGACCAAATTGGACAAGGGAGGATTAATAATCCTAACACCCCCCTAGATGCTAACTTAGACAATCTATGGGCCCTGGTAACTAATACTATAGGTAACCTATTACATTAAGTAAAGAAAATTAACTTCTGAATACAAGGATCTGGGGAAAAAACTACATGGAAAAAATCCCCCCTCTAATTAAGCAGGTAGAATCAGGATCAATCTGGTTCTTCTGTGCACATGTATCCTGGGGCCTGGCATGTGAACCTCTCCATCATTATGTTTGGAGAAATATTTATCTTTGGAAGAAGAAGGATATGCGCAACTAAATAAATAAAATGATATGTTTCAGCCATTAATACAAAACCATGAGTGGTAAAAACATCCCCAAGTGTTAGGAGCAAGTGTTCAAGCAGATGCATAATGTCTTCCTCTTTACTAGTTTTGTGAGGAGATGAGCATGTGATCAATGGTAGAGAAGCACTGGGAATATGGAGAGTGAATGCTTGAGCTACATAGATATATATAGATTCAAAAATATATAATGATTCACAAAATATAATATCAGCAACCTCATAAGAGGAAACTAACACCAAATCACCAGCAACAGTTTTGAAGAGAAATTGCGGTACTTGATTTTTCACACCAGAATTGGTGAGAGAAGATAAAATCATGAATGAAAGATATTGTATTTTAAAATTTGAACTAAATAATAACATATCAGAAATTAAATCAAATCTAAATAGGTTCACAACAGATCCAAAAACGTGGAAGGAAATAAAATCCCTAGCAACAGTTTCGAAGGAGACTTGCGGTACTTGTTTCTTCACACCATTGATGAGAAGCTACAAGCAGTACTGAAGGTTAATGAACAAGAAATTTTGAGCCAAAAAATATAAGAACATATCAGATCCAATAAGGTTCATATCAGGTCCAAAAGTATGGTCCACCGAGATGCTAGATGCACAGTTTTCTTCTTCTTCAAAATTCTGAATTTTGGTGCATGCAATTCTTAAAGAATTTGCTGGAAGATATAGATCATAGGGAGTGAATATATCAAATGTATTACATATTTTCACACCAACAGAAACATTAGAGGGAGAAAAATCAAATTTCTCTTCACTTTCGGAAGCAATTACTGGAAAATTTTCATAGAATTCAAACGAAAATCACTAAAGAGTGTTTGCATGGAAGTGCAATAGTATTTTTATTCAATATCAAAGATTTGAATGTCTTATTATTTATCATCCATATGAGGACATGAGATATCATAGATTTCATAAACTTTCAGAGCATTAGGAGAAGGATTCACTACAAGGAGACTGTCTTCAATTCGAATTGACTGTGTAGAAGCTTCTGCTTATTATTCATCTTAAACAACTTCATCAGAGAGAGTGGAGGCCGAGAATTTTGGATCAAAAATGATTATGGTGCTGGATGTTCTCTCCAAATTTTTATTATGATCCTCATCAATCATTCCAAAGGTTCTATCCAATCTTGTTCAGATTTCCTTTGGGTCCTCAGTAGATCTACTGAGGTAGCACAATCTAGGAGAAACACCCAGTGCTATTGATCCAAAAGCGGCATCACATTTATTCAGCCAGTCATCTTCACTCTCAAAATACTCTCTATCGAGTCCTTCAGATACCAAATAGAGATCTTATCTATTCAGAAATCCAACCATCTTTGCCTTCCATTCAAAATAGTTTGTGGATCGGGTGAGAAGAGGAACTAATGAATTCATTTTGAAGTTGTACCTGCAAAAACAAAAAAAATCATCATAAGGTCAGAAATCCTGCACATTTTAGGTTTTCATCACACCCAGCATAGTTGATCAAGCAAGCTTGATCAATGCTTCCTTAACTTTGGGTATTAAGTCGTAAACCTTCTGCTTCTGGTGCAGAGCTGGAAGGAGCAATTTTGCTAAAAAATGATCCAATAGGAGATATGAGGAGGAGAAGTGCCTTGTCTATAGAGGATCTAATACCATATTAAATTGAGCATATATATCTGTGGAGAAACACACAATTCACAAGATAGATCACACAGTTTACTCAATTATTGAAGAATGAAACAGTGCAAAAATGGCTTGCAACTGTGAATGCTTTTCATTAATCAAAGAGTAATTAGATAATAATTACAATGAAGTATAATGGATAAATAGCCACATGAGGAAATTTGAATTTATTAGACTCTAATTGACTGTAGGTAACTAAGACCTTGTCTAAATCATTATCGGAGGAGTCAAATAGTTAACTGACCTTGTCTAAACCATTGTCAGAGTTCATCAGAGTTATAAAACATAAATCAAGTGTCTAATTCAGTGTTGACTGAGGCTAATTGACTATGGTAGGTGAGAAATTCACCTCTCCTACATGAAACCATGTAAACCTAGTGCTAACTGAATGTAAAGGACTAGAACTGAATGTAACTGTCTCCTAACTCAGCTTGACTAGTCACTAACTGAACTCAAATGATGAAGGTTGGTATTAGCACTCCTAGTGGCTCCTAAATTGTAGGAATTGATCTAGGAGGATCCTAAACTTATGCATGCAAGTGAAATCAGTGGAATTTGGCCTCAATTAGTGTTTTCCACACTTTAGTAACTAGAACATGTGTCCCAATTAGGCCGAGTGGACCCAATGGTGCTATTGAATAAAAATAGACTAGATGGACTCCCAATTTAGACATGACTCCTTATTTAGACACATGACCAAATTGGACAATGTAGTATTAATAATCCTAACAAGGTGGGTTACGAACACCCCCTCTTAAGTTCAACATCATCCTCAATGTTGCTAAGTATAATTTGACTCTTCCTGGAACAAAATTGGATAGTTCTTCTGCATATTACTCTCTAGTTCTCAAGTTGCTTCATCTGGACTAAAATGATTCCATTGCACCTTTACTTGTCCAATGGTGTGATTTCGAAGAAAATTTTATCTCTTGTCGAGGATACAATCTGGTTCCACCTAAAGATATCCTTCTGGTTTTACTTGAATAACATTCCAATTGATTACACGAGTAGCATCATGCACATAATTTTTCAATATAAAAATATGAAATATGTTATGTATTTTGAGATTAGGTGGAAAAGCTAACTAATAAGCCACTGGTCCAAATCTTCACAATATCTCAAATAGTCAACAATACATGGGTGCTAATTTAGCACAACTTCCCAACTTAAAGTAGTTTTTTCTAGGTTTTACTTTGACCAAAACATGGTTAGCTACTTGGAATTCTTTCTGAGTTCTTTTAAGGTCAGCATGAATCTTTTGTCTGTCCTATGCAATATTCAGATTGCTTTGTACCTATTTAACTATTATTTCCATTTCTTTTAACAAGTGAGGTCCTAACATCAATGTGTCAACTGAATTACTCCATGAAATGAGAGTTTTACATTTCCTACCATAAAGTATTTCAAAAGGACTTCGTTTAGTTGAATATTGATAATGATTGTTATAAGAAAACTCGACTAAGTGCAGATATTCTTCCTATTTATTTGGATGATCCCTAACATACGTTCGTAACATGTCTTGTAAAACTTGATTCACTTTTTATGTTTGTCCATCTGTTTGCGGATGATAAACGATACTAAAATTTAACTTAGTGTCCAATCCTTTAAACAATGACTTCCAGAAATTACCAGTAAACTTAGGATCCCTATCAGAATTATCACCTTAGGAATTCCATGAAAACAAAAGATTCCATTCATAAAAATATCAACAATATTAGCATCCTTATAAGTAGTTTTAACAGGTATAAAATGAGCTTCCTTGCTAATTTTGTCTACCACTACCATCACAAAATCATTTTTCTTTTTCTTTTTATGAAATGAAGGCTGGTAATTTCCCATTTCCAATATGGGATTGGTAATGGTTGCAATAAACCTATTCAGTGTTGATGCTCATCTTTAACTTGTTGGAATTCTATGCACCTAGATATATATACAACCACTTCATTCTTCATATTCGGCTAGAAATGATATTTTCTTAACATTGTTATCATCTTTTGGTAACCATGATGTCATGAGTAAGGAATCTCATGTACTTCATTTAAGATCAACAATCTCATTTATGGTATATTAGGTACATATAATATGTTTTTATACAACATTAACCCTTTTTTCATTCAAACTGAAATATGTTTTTATACTTTCAGATTCATTTTTTCTAACTTTTTCTCTAAAATTTTGATAATATTTGTCCATTTTTACTATATATTTAAACTTATCATCCAATTCTTTTTTATAGTTGCTAACAATGGCTATAAAATTCAGATTGGCATTTCTTCTTAAGGCATGGACTAGTTTATTCTCCTTGTATTTTATATGTTTGATCTCACAATATTATTCACTAAGGAAAGCTAACCATCTTGCTTGTGTTGTGTTCAGATTTTGTTGATCAAACAAGTATTTCAAACTTATGTTATGAGACATTAATAAAAGTATTCTACTGATTAGATGATGGTGCCACATTTTTAAAACATGTATTATAGAAGCCAACTCTAAATCATAGGTAGCATAATTATTTTCATGTATTTTTAATTTTCTTGACTCATATACTATTACATGACCTTCTTGCATTAATACTCCACCTAGGCCCTCATTGCATGCATACATGCATACAACAAATTCCTTATTTGGATCTTCTATTTTTAAGATAAGTGCAGGGGTCAATAATTCTTTTAACTTATTAAGTATTTCTTTGCATTTTAAATCCCATACAAATATTTTTCTTTTTTCTGTAAGGATGTTATGGGATTCACGATCTTCGAGAATCCTTCTATGATTTTTTTATAATAACCTGTAATCCCCATGAACAATCGTACATCCGATATGTCCTTAGGAACATGCCATTCCATTATTTCTCTTATCCTATTAGGGTCCACTGATATCCCTTCCTTGGATATTACATGGCCTAGATATTCTATTTTATCCTTAAAGAATCCACATTTACTGAATTTGGCATACAATTTGTGTTCTCTTAAAACTTGTAATATCATTTGTAGATGTTTGTTGTGTTCTTCTTTTGCTTTTGAATAAATTAGTATGTCATCAATAAATACAACTACGAATTTATCCAAATACGTACTTAAGAATTTTTTCATTAAACACATAAAATATGTTGGAGCATTCTTTAGACAAAATGGCATAACTACAAGATGATAATGCCCGTAGCGCGTTCTAAATGCAATTTTAAATATATATCCATGTTTATTTCTTACTTGATGATATCAAGATCTCAAATCTATTTTTAAGAATATCGTTGCTCCGCATATTTGATCGAACAAGTCATCTATGCGGGAAAACAGATATCTGTTTTTAATTGTCATCTTGTTTAACTGACGGTAATCTATACATAAATGTAAGGTATCGTATTTATTTTTAACAAATAAGACAGGTGATCCCCAATGGGATACACTTGGTCTTATGTAATTCTTATCTATCAACTCTTCTAGTTGTAGTTTTAATTCATCAAGTTCTAGGATGTAAGGATCCTTTGAATTGGGTAAAACTCTCGGTACTAATTCAATAGTAAAATCCAATTCTCTTTTCAGAGGTAATTCTGGAATCTCTTCTAGGAATACATCTAAAAATTCTTTTAAAATTGGTATATCATCAAATTTTAGATTATCTTCTTTATTCATGTGTTCGTCATTCATTACATGCAAAAACTTTGCAACATTTATGTACATATTGTTTCATTTGTAAAGTTGAAATATGCCTAACAAAATATTTTCTAGTTATTCCTTTTACTATAATTGTTTCTCCTTTTTCATCTAAGCATGTAAATGTTTGCTCAAAGCAATTTAAAACTACTCTGTGTTTTTTCAACTAGTCCATACCTATTAAAATATCATATGAACCTAGAGGTAATACATTTAATTTCACTTGAGTTTTGAATTGACTCATAAACATTTCACAATCTGCAACATAGTTAGATACCTTTCTCTTGGTTCCTGTAGCTAACTGAACCATCCAATAGTTTTCAAACATTTTCAAATGCAAGTTACAACTTTCTGCTAAACTGGGTGACACATAACTTAAACTAGCACCTGGGTCTATCAAAATATAAATGGGTTTATTATTTTTCATACCTTATATTTCCACCATGGATTTTTTGCAATCATCCTCTCGATTCTCCAAGGCTGCATTAATTTTTGGCATCTCGTTCGCTACATCACCAACAGTTGCTTCTTCCTGAATTTTATGCACATTGCTAAAATTCCTCTTTTTGTTTGGACAGTCCTTCACATAATGAGGTCCCTGACATTCCCGACATTTTACAACTTCTCTTTGTTCATTATTTTTAACATATTTGTAGGTATGTCTCTGTTCTTTTCTGTTGTAAAATTCTGTTGTGTATTACTTTTAAAATATGTTCCTTGGTAAGTATTCTTAGAATAGTTTCAGGGGTTGTTTCTGAAATTTATGTAGGACTTAAAACCTTTTATTCTTTGTTCAAATTTATTAGTTCTTTTACCCTTCCAACTAGGTACACCTTCTATTTTATTTTTTTCTTTGTTCATAACAGAGATTATCTTTTCTCATTGCTTCCTCGAGGGTTTTTGGATTGTCGTATTCAATTATGTCCTTGAAGCTAAGAGGTAAACAACTCAGAAACCTCTGTATCTTATGGTTTTCGTCGATGATATAAGGTACGGATCACAATAAACTTAAAAATTTACTACTTATTTCCTTCATATACATTGAACCTAGCTTAAGATCGTAAAATTCATTAGCCCTTTATTCATAATATTGTTCAGAAAAAAATTTCCTTTTAAACTATTTCTTAAAAGCCCTCCAAGTTACATAATTTTCCTTAATGTTTTTCACTCTTTTTATATCTTGCCATCATATATCATCTTTTCAAGTTAAGTTATAAATAACCATTCTATCTTTCATCCTATCTGAGTAATTATATATTTGAAAGTACTTTTTCATACCTAACAGCCATGCCTTAGATTCTTCTCCTTTTTCCACCTCACCATTAAACATATGGGGTTTTATCTTCTTAAACTCTACTTAAATTTCTTCATAAGGTTTATATTTTCTCTTTTTAGGACTCTTGTCGCTATCACTACTTTCACTAGAATATTCATGTTTCTCTCTGTGTGACCTACCATTAATTCCTGAAGAGGAATTACTTTCGTTATCGGAGAATTTTAACTTTTTAGCTTTACATTTGTAGGATATAGTTCCATATTCATATTCATGTTCTTTTCTTTTATCCTTTCCTCCGTTATGTAATTTATCCAGTGATATTTGATTTAATTATTCCTGTGCTCTTATGTTTCTTTTATTCTCTTCCTTAACATTATGTAGTTTATCTTTTAAGTATTTTAATGTTTGAAGTAATTTAGAAGTTGATTATTTAATTACACGTATATATTATCTGCATTATTCTGATTTTATCTATCTTCAGCAGATGCCTCTACTCCTTCCATTTCCTGCAAAATAAAAATTTATATTTCTATACAAAAACAATTTTTAAACAAAATTCAATATTTTGTTTTATTGTTTTTGTAATGAGGATCCGAGTTGATCCAACTCTAGGACTAGTGTTGAAAACTCGCTCTGATACCAGATGTAACAACTCCTAAAATCCATAAGTAAAATAAAATTAAATATGGAGGTTTACATCAATATACGATCTAACCTAGTTTCATGTAGCCTACAATCTATTTACATTATAGGACTTAGCATAAAATTATAATTTAACAATTCAAATACAACAACTCAAATTATGAAACATACCACTATAATGGAATACAATTTGACTTGTTTTACAGTAAATATTTAAATGTCATTCCTGTTTCTCGTAGTTTACAGTTCAAGTGCTTGATTTCGTTATGTTTTTTATATCATAACACTCTTCTTTCTAACCCTATTATGTTTCTAGGGTTACCGGGTTTTAGGGTCTTACTTATTTTATCGTAAGCTAATGCATGTTAATTTTATATTATTGCAGGTGTCTTATAAAAATGGGTTAGCCCCATCCTATGAAACTGCTACAAACCTAGGGTAACAACAAGAAGTATAGAAACACAGAATTTCCATTAGTGATTTTTATGAAAGAGAAAAGGTCAATGCATAATACATTTTGACCTTGTGGTAAACATGTAAACCATGGTTCTGATATAATTTCTGAGGACTATTTGGAACTATAGAGAAGGGTGATGAGCTTCAAACTTTGTGGAGGTTGGTGGAAAGTTAATGGGAGCCCAAGTGATAGCCTGTGGTGCTTAACAGTTGTCCAAAATATGAATAAAAACCTAGAATAAAATATAAGGGTTTAGTTTTATGTTTATGTGCTTTCTCTGCATTGTCTAAAGTTGAAAAATGAGCTGAGGGATCTCGGCCCTTCTAGCCAAGGTCTACACTTGACCTTGTGACCATCCAACACCCGATGAAATGATTTTTGTCACTTCCTTTGCTACTCTTGGTGAGACTTTTGCAGAGTTATGGTATTGACCTGCCACTAGTTTTCTTGCAGAGTTGTCAAGGTTAAGTGTTCCTTCATATAGGTCATTTTAGTTTCTATAAGAATTATTTTATTATGTTAAATTTTGAGTTTAACCTTGTCCAATGTTTAACCCCTGTACATTGTTTAAATGCAGGAGGGTTCGATTCAAGATTTCTCGTCGAGGTTTTTCATTGAAGGAGAGATCTCTGGTCAACAACGAAGGGTTCTGGTAAGACCCAAAATCCCTTGAACCCTATAGTGAAGTGATAACACAAGATAGAACAACATTCTCTCTTTTTTTGGTTTCGTTATGGAGATACCAAGGTTTATACACCCCGTTGGTTGACGGTAAACACTTCTGTGTTTTTCCTTTATGTTGTTTAAATACGGAGATAAATATGTGGTTTTAAAATGGCCTTTAAACTGTGAACAGAGATGATATTCTTAACCTTTACTTTTTTTACAAACTATGACTCTGCATGGCAAGATGTATTTCAAATCTTTTACTGTAAATTTTAACAATGTTTTTTAGGTGAAAAAGACACAACGACTTTGGTTCTATCCTGGCCTTAAATCGTTGATTTGCTATCACTTTCTAAAAAAATAATGATTAGTCTATATTTTGTTTTTATTTCGGTATTTGTTATCTCCTAAAATAACCAGTCTGTTTTCTTTTATTTTAGGTGATAGGTTTGAGTCAAAAAATTTTATTTTCTCATTACTAAGTCAAAAAATCAAATTTATTGAGTCTTCATTTCAAAATTTTGAAAAAACAGCTTGTGGTAGTTAACTTTGTTTTGTAGAGACTAGGTTTGCTACCAAAAGACCTCAGTTCTGGCAGCCGGGAGAATCGAACTAAGGATCAAGTTCACACTAGCTGCCAAAAGAGCCCAGTCTTGGCGACTAGAAGGATTAAGCTAAGTTATGATTAGCTGTCAAAAGGGCGTCTCATTATTAAAAAAAAAAATTAAAAAGGGGAGCATGTGTCCGTACACAAGCCTCACTTCAAACGAGCCTGTGGGTTTTTGCCGCCAAGGAGAAGATCAGAGCGCGTCTCACACGACCATCATGAAGTTTAATGGCGTTTTACTGCTGAAAGCAAGTCGTGAAACACCGTATCATTAACTACGCAGGATTACGCAGGGGTTTCAATATATGATACATAGCTCCAGATCATTCGAAGCTGATAGATCCATCATCCACCCAGGGGGCTCATAATGTGAAGCATCTGAATATCATGTGGAGCTGATCGAATCATCATTGCACACGAAGTTGGGTGATTCCATAGGCGATTACCTGCTAAGCTCATTCAATGGGTATCTTATATCTTAAGCATCGCAAGCAGGCCCGAGGCTCCTTGTTATGTTATCGCGCAGTTGGAGTTCTGGTTCAAATCCAAGAGTTCCTTTTCATCAAAACAAATCCTCATCACGGGACCTCTTTGCAAAGGTTCGGCTCATGGCCAAAACAGGCTTACCACTCAGAACAGATCTCGATGGAGTGTGGTACCTTGAGTCCCACCCACAAGTAGCAGAGTACTTCAAAACTGCGCAAGTGTTCGATTATTGTGAAAGGCTCACCAGTTTTAACCAGCCACTCGCCGAAGCTTTCGCTCTGAGTTACAATGGAAAGACAGTAAAGTTTGGCCGAGAAGAGTTTCATGTGGACGAGGCAGCCATAGCTGAGTGTACAGGCCTCCCCAGGACAGGGAAAAGTTGGTTTAAGACCACTAACGCCTCAGACATTGAATTCAGGTCATATCTTCTACCAGCTCATAAGGAGACCATTCAGAGAAGAGATTTTCCCATCACTTTCCTCGAACCACAATGGCAAACCTTGTTGAAGGCCATTTTCGTTTATATAACCTGTGAAGGCCGATATCACAGGGTGCTGCATTATCATTTTAAGTTATTAAATCACTTCACAGGAAGGGTAAGTATAAATCTGCCATTTTTCTTTCACAAAACCCTAACGAAAATGGCGAACCAAGTTCAGGCTAGACCGAGCAAAGTGGCAAGCAGAATCTCCCACCAGGGTCTCGTAACTTTGATAATCAAGGAGCTGTTGAAGAAAAGGGGCATAGACTGGAACTATTTCTNTATTTTAGAAGACTTATAGATTTGACAATGTTAAATAAGAGTAAACCCTCACTATAAACAGATTTCTGGTTTGGTTAAAATTACGATTATATATCTGTTATTTAACTTGTACAGTTTATAAGAAAACTAAGGAATACTTAATTGTTCATTATTTTTGTATAACACATAATACTAGGTAAAACTATATATCCAACGTTTAAACAACTAAAAGGGATAATCTATAAAATCTACCATGAAAGATTTGTTTATATAGTAATATTCATTCCTATAGATATTAAATCGATCACATAGATCTATGGATCAACACACAACTCAAAAGAATAGATCACACAATTTACTCAGTAATTGAAGAATGAAATAATGCAAAAATTGCTTGCAACTATGAATGATTTCATTAATCAAAAGTAATTAGATAATAGTTACAATGAATTAAAATGGATAAATAACCAGAAGCAATTCGAATCCATGTGAGTAAATTTGAATTGATTAGACTCTACTTGAGTGAATGGTTAACTGACCTTGTCTAAATCATTATCGGAGGACTGAATGGTTAACTTACCTTGTCTAAATCATTATCAAAGTTCTAAATTACAACTCAAGTGTCTAATTCAGTGTTAACTAAGATTAACTGACCATGGTAGGTGAGGAATGTGTCTCTCTAGCATGCATCCATGCAAACCTAGTGCTAACTCAATGTAGAGGACTAGAACTTAATGTAACTGACTCCTAAATGAGCTTGACTGGTCACTAACTCAACTCAACTGACCTTGGTTGGTATCGCCACTCCTAGTGGCTCCTAAATTGTAGGGATTGATCTAGAAGTCTCCTAAACTTATGCATGCAAGTGCAAACAGTAGCAGTATGCCTCAATTAGTCATCCCCACACTTTAGTAATTTGAACATGTGCCCCAATTAGACCAAGTGTACCCAATGGTGCTAGTGACTAAAAATAAACTCGATGGACTCCCAATTTAGACATGACTCCTGATTTAGACATATGACTAGATTGGAAAAGGGAGGATTAATAATCCTAACACCCCCCTAAATGCTAACTTGGACAATCCATGGGCCTTGGTAACTAAGACCATAGGTCACCCATTACATCAAGTAAACTAATGTAATTTCACAATACAAGGAGCTGGGGAAAAAACCACATGGGAAAAAATCTCCCCCCCCTTCCTCTAACTAAGAAGATAGAATTAGGATTCAAGTTTGAAAAACTTGAAAATGTGTTGTTTTAATCTCTGTGATGTAGCGGAGCAGCAAGCATGATTTTCTGTGCACAAGTATCCTAGGACATGGCATGTAGACTTCACCATGTTCTCCCAAAATGATGATGGAAGGAAGGAGGAATGTAACCTTTGTCTCTTGATGGATGAAGAGGTGTATGATCAGCTCTATTCTTCTAAATGTAGTGAGACTGATCCCTTTCCATGTAGCATCTTATAAGGAGTCTATTGCATCTCTCTGAAGGAGGTGATATTGCATGAAATAGCACAAGGGTCTTTCCCTTCTGAATGTCAGATTGATTTCCAGTCATCTTCCTAGCTTCCATTTTCGAAGTAGAGACTGGATCTAGATCTGAATCACCTTGAATATCAATCTAATAAACTGATATAGATGAATCTACAATAATAGTGTAAAATGCAAAATATATAGATGAAATGTTTTTACCTTCCCTTGCAAGTGGATGCTAAGAGTGCATTGGTTCTGAAAATGGCATGAAGTGTGAGAACATATGCCTTGGAGGCATGATTTGCAGCACCCTTCGCTATGATGTTCCCAATAGAGATATCTGTGATCTCCACTGAGTCAAGACCACTTATGAATCACTTTGGAGAGCCAGTATGATTCATATCATATACAGATAATAGGTTTGTAGCTAGGGAGGGAACATAAAGCACATATTTGAACTTTCCATGTTCAATATTGATAGAGCCCTTCCCTTTGGCTTTAACTTTACTAATATTTCCCATGTGAATACTAGGACCATCAAAATACTGCAAGGAAGATAATGATTCTCTAGATACAACCATATGATTGGAAGCTCTAGAATCAATGAGGAAGGCATGTGTTGTGGAGCAACTAGATTTCAATGCATGGCATGCCTCTTCATATTCTTCAATTTATTCCTTCTAGTCAGCCTTCCTTGCTTTAGTAGGTATAGTAATGCTATGCTTCTTCAGAAGAAAATCCATCTCATATATTTTTCTTCTCATACAGGTTCTTTTTGGATGAAAGCCCCTTCTACAGTAAGAATAGAGTGTCTTTCCTTTACCATTCTTCTTGCTTCTCTTCAAACCTGAAGGCTCTTTTTATTGCTCTTTCTCTACATGAGACTCATCGTTTTGCTTCCCTTTTTCATTCTCTATCTTCGGTCCTCCCACAACAATTTCTTGATGTCTAGAAGATCGAATAATCCCCATTTGGATCCATTTTTCATGTGCCTGAGTAAGAGATTCAATGAAAGAGTCAAGAGAAAGCCTCTTCCAGTTTGGAGTAGAGAGCTTCATAGAATGAAATGTTTATACAAAAACTGAATAGTCTACACCAAGATTGGAGAGAATGGCAAGGATTATTTGATCACCCTCCTTCTCTACCTTGCACAGCTTCAATTGGAACAATATATTCTTGAATTTTGTGAAGAAGTCATTGAGTGTTTCGAAATTGGTTGCATGGAAAGAGATCATCTCATTATCCAGCTGATATACCCTCAGATCATCCCGCTTGTCAAATAAGGAGGAAATATTATCCCAAACCTCCTTGGGAGTCTTCAATCCATTGATACGGAAGAAAATATGTCGAGAGATTGAGAGGCACAAGCATATGTAGGCTTCATCAAGCCTGTTCCAATACTTTTATTTTTCAACATAATGAATTGGGTCTTTCTCTACTTCCATTGTGAGTCTGAAGAGTGTTTTGTAGCATAGTTGCATCTCCATGTTCTCCTTCCACTGGTGATAGTTGAAAGGAGTGAGGAGCTCCATTGGAAGGGCCATCTAGAATGCAGTAGAGAAGACTGGGCTGCTGTAGGGAATGTTATGAAGGAGACTGAGCTTCTTTTAGCAAATGCAGTGAAGAGGAATGATAAACCTATAAATCACACAATCAAATAGACAAAATAAGGTCAACAGTGTGCACCTTTGGAATTTCCTTTACACCCAGCATAGTTGATCAAGCAATCTTTATCAATAATTCCTTAACTTGGGATATTAAGTGGAAAATTATATGCTTTTGGTGCAGTCCTGGAAGGATAAATTTTTCTCAAAAAAAATAATCCAGGTATGGATCTATAGTAGGAGAAGTTCCTTGTCCTGCCGAGGCTCTAAGACCATATTCAATTGAGCACATAGATCTATGGATCAAAAAACAACTTACAAGAATAGATCACACAATTTACTCAGAAATTGAAGAATGAAACAGTACAAAAATGGCTCACAATTGTGAATGCTTTCATCAATCAAAATTAATTAGATAATAATTACAATGAAGTACAATGGCTAAATAGCCACAAGCAATTCTAATCCATGTGAGGAAATTCGAATTGATTAGACTCTACTTGACTGAATGGTTAACTGACCTTGTCTAAATCATTATTGGAGTTCATCAGAGTTCTAAATCACAAATCAAGTGTCTAATTCTGTGTTAACTAAGCTTAACTATCTGTGGTAGGTGAGGAATACACCTCTCGTACATGGAGCCATGCAAACCTAGTTCTAACTCAATGTATGGGACTAGAACTGAATGTAACTAACTCCTAACTGAGCTTGACTAGTCACCAACTCAACTCACCTGATCTTGGTTGGTGTCAGCACTCCAAGTGGCTCCTAAATTGTATGGATTCATCTAGGAGGATCCTAAACTGATGCATGCAAGTGCAATCAGTGACAGTATGCCTCAATTAGTGTTCCCCACACTTTAAGAACTAGAACGTGTGCCCCAATTAGGCCAAGTGGACCCAATTGTGCTAGTGACTAAAAATAGACTCGATGGACTCCTAATTAGACATGACTCCTGATTTAGACATATGACCAAATTAGACAATGGAGGATTAAGAATCCTAACAATAGATTCTTCTATGAAAAATTGTCTATATAGTAAAATGTATTTCTCCTATAAATAAAACTTTCCAATATTATTTTGAAAGAAAATAATAATTTAGGAACTCTTAACATTTATGAAATTCTTCAGAATAAAAAGAGAAAAAAATATAAAGATATAAATTTAGAACAATGTAGAACCTGTTAACTTCTAAAGTGGGAAAATACCCAAAGAATGACAGTTTTCCTCCCAACTGTCTCCTGAGAGCATCCAATATTACTTACATTAGGACCCCCGATCCTATTTAATGAACCACCAGTATCAAGACACTGCGCAAAAACCTATTCTATCCTCTCCGTGACTTAGCAGTCACACTTGCATTAAAATTCTTAGCAATTCACTTTAGCTTTCCCCTCATTGAATTTACTGTTGTGTGCCTAAATTTTTCAGTTTCCAGTAAAACCACAAGGTTCTAATATCTTAGAATGCAATGAGCCTCCTTCTCATTCGATGGCATATATAAGATTTCCTAGGTCTTTGGGTCAGTTTTGCAATTAAATGAGCCACCTACTTGGTTCCCCTTTTCTTGGGAGCATGACCACAATTATAGGTATGTTTCCTCCTGCAATAGCTAGAAAATGAATGTTGTTGCTGCCATTTGTCATTTTTTCCTTCTACACCATATCATTCCTCCTTGTGGGTGAGTGAACACTCTTAAATAGTATTCTTTGGATAGGTGTCTCTTCTTTTAATTATTAAATAATAAAATATTTCAATTACAGTCATCTTGGACCATCCTTGGTCAACATCATAAAACTTTACAATAAATTTTAAAGTACTGTATTTTCACTAAAAAGATAATGTTTTTAGTTCTAGGTGGGTTACATCAAGAATATCATCACATAAACAATCAAAGTCTCTTCAAAACTTATTCGAACTTATCAAGCTTATCTTTCTACTACATTCCTAATTCTATATATAGGCATGCGCCTTTACAAAATGGTCCACTTTAACCAACTCTATAACTAACGTGGACCAAAAACTACAAAATCATGACTAAAAGTACAAAACTATGACCAAGCGAACTCTTTGTCGACTTCTCTATCTTGCACACCAACCTTTGCGTTGTGTACCTTGCTTTGTCTTTCGCACCAAAACCGCCTTCCAACAATATCCCAAAGGCTTTGGAGACTTCATAGTATCCAACAAATATTCCCTTCTTTCAAGAAGGATCCAACTTGGTTCTCTTCTCTTTTAGAATATGTACATATAGTCGAAAATGAAATATCTTGATATGGATCACTTTATGTTTCTTTCCCATATACATTTCTTCAAGAGTCTTGAATCCAAGAGAGCCGTGAGGTAATTTTTTATACACATACACACTTGTTCTTGTTGCTTCATCCCATAGATGCATGGGAGGGTCTTGGTCATGAATCCTTGTTTTCACTTTTTGGAAATGGATTCTTGATGTTATTTCCCCTTACACATCTTTTCCAAGTTCCTTCATGATCAATATTCATATTTGGTAACCCTGTTACCACCTTGATCACATAGAGTAGTGATTTGTAGTTGATGTGAGAAATCCTTCTATGCCATAGTTCATTTGAGCTAGTGGTCTCATGGACAAGGGTTGTCTATGGATGTCCCTTGAGTTTGTACAGTCCTCATTCTTCTTTACCAATAATCACAACATCTTCAAGTCTATTTCCTTTTGTCCACATGAGTACTTTTCCATCTATAAATGAAACTCTATATCATTTCCTATCTAGTGCTGATATGGAAATTAGGTTCTTTTTCAAACCTAGTACATATAGTACTTCCTTCATTTTCATGGAAGTTCTAGATTCAAGCTTGTATCTTGATTCACCAATACCTTTTATGGGATATTGATAGTCATCCACTAATGATACTTTCTAACGAGAGTTATTTTCTTCAAGTTTTGACAGAGTTTTATTCTTCCCTGCCATGTGGTTTGAAGCACCACTATCAATAAGCCATGTATCTTCTCCATGTGTTACAGACCCAGAGAGTGTAGAGAATAGTACATATTCTTCTACATCTTCTTCTTTTGCTTGTCTCTTTCGAGGTATTTCTTCATCTTCTTCATCCTCATCTTCAGCTAGATGGGCATGATGTATTTTTTTGTTTTTCTTGTTCAATGGACACTCTCTGGCAAGGTGTCCTATCTTATGACAGTTATAACATTAATATTGTGAGTAGTCTTTATTCTTATTGTTTTCTCTTTTCTTTTGAAACTTCTTTGGAGGTCTATGCTCCTTTTTACTATCCTTCTTGAAGTTTGATTTTTTTCTTCTTTTAGTATGGATGACTAGAGATTTATCATATTCTCTAAGTATAGATTATTTGTTAGCTACTCTAGCTTCTTCTTGGATGCAATCTTCCCACACAGTGTCAAACTTCATACTTTCTTTTCTGGCACATAGATTCTATATGAATGAATCCCAAGGTCTAGTGATACCATTGAGAGAAATCATAAATAGTTCATCTTCATTAAGGGTGTCTCTAATGGGACTTAGTTGTTCCTTGAACTAGGAGACCCTTGTGAATTAATCTTCAATTGATTCTCATTTACTTATCTTGGTACCCTTCAATTGAGATCTAAAATTCATCTTCTTGTTGATGTTTTTTCCCTCATACATTCTGGAAAGCGCATCATACATTTTCTTTGGTGTATTCTTAGATGACACTTGATGGATCAAGTGGTATTTGATAGACTCAACAATGATCCTCATTTCCTTGATTAGGTATTTTTTATGATTCTCCTTAGCATCATCTTATTTCAGTTCTGCAACTTCATCCTTGATGTACTTCTAAATATTATTCTCTCTAAGAAAGATACCAATCCTAAATTTCCATGCTAGGAAGTTTTCTATGCCTTCCAGCATGTTTTCAAGCTTAGTGCTTGGGGCCATCTTATCCAGGATGTCACTAAAAATTGAAATTTCTCAAATGGAAAAGTTGACCATACCAAAATATGTGCTTGACTTAGGTGACTTGGTTGGTCCACTTGGTTTCTAGAGATCCCAAATATTCACTGTTCAAAAATTTCTTGCAACACCCAAGATAGACACAATATTTATCCTGAGAAACCCTAAAGGGGAAGAAAACCCAATGAAAATTCCTCTATATAGCTGTATAGGATAAAACCCCCAAAAAAGGTATTCTCCTCCTTGCTTGTATGTCACTCTCTCTCTCTCCTATGTGCTACACAAGTGTGTGTTTGTGTGTTATAATGAGGATCACAACTCCTCTATTCATACACTTTAAGTCTCTTGACATTTATGCTAACAAGTCTGCCCCACTAAACTGACTGGGTTGAATTCACATAGGAAGACTCAAAACAGTATTATATTATATTCATTAGGGTACTATTGACCAAACTTACAATGGAGTCTTTACCTCGTGACTCTATGATTACCAATAACATCCCCACAGAGGAATAGAACATCTCCCTTGGGGTACATCAATGAAATACATTTAGAATATACTTTGAAGTTACAATATTTCAACATCAAGCTTGGTTAAAAATAAAACCAACTCATGAGAAGAGTTCCTATTCTTTTTCAAGATCCTTAAAAAAATGAAACAAATGTCTTTGAGAATAGTTCCCATTCCATTTCAATCTAGTTAAAAAATGAAAAAGGTCATCTTGAGCATAGTATTTCTTATTTCAAGCTCATTAAAAACTACAAATGACTTTGAGCATAATTTTATTCCTTTTCAAGCTCGTTAGAAAATGAGATGGACTACCTCAAGCATAGTTATTTTATGTTTCAAGCTTGTGTAAAAATGAAACAAGTTCCCACATGCATAGTTACTTTATGTTTCAAACTTGTGTAAAAATGAAATAGATCTTATGAGCAAAGTTCCCTTTTAGTGTCAATCTTATTAAAAATGAAATGAATTCTTCCATTGTGTTAAGTCTTTTACTATATTCAATACTTGAACCTTCATTTCATTTGCTTGTATCACTTGATCCTCTTTCTTCCTTTGTCTCTGGTGAACCTTTTCCTAGGAGTAACCCATAATTTAATTGGATGAAGAAAGGAATAAGCAGATGAAATGAAGGTTGGGGGGGATGTATCCAACCTATTTTTATTATGTTCGAGTTAAACCACTTGATATTTATACTGGGGGAAAGTACCAAAAACTCGTGAATGGGACTCATTTCGAGCATACTGTCATTTTAGTTTCAAGCTCTCTAAACCATGAAACGCCATATTGAACATATTACCTATTATGTGTCAAGCTTGTTAAAAAATGAAGTAGACACCCTGAGCATTCTTTGAACCAATCTTCAAGCTCATTAAAAACAATGAGATGGTGTTGATATTACATTTTACATTTTTCATAATCTGGTTAAAACATGAAAATGGTTTTGAGCGAATTTGATACCATAATCATGCTCATTAAAAAACGAATAAAAATTGTGTCGAGTATACTTTTATGAATTTTTCAAAATCCTAATCCTTATAAGAAAAAAGGAACTCCCTAGAGTTGTGCTTAATCTCTTTTTAGACTCTCTAAATAGGAAAATATCACCAATCGAACTTGTTTCTTTCACACTTGTAAACGTATTTGAAAGGTCATTTTTCCGGTGATCGTTTTCCCCCTTTTCAGATTGTTTAGACTCATTTATGAAAAAGGTACACTCTAGTTCAACATAACTAGAAGATCTCTCCTAGGTATCATTTTACATGTTTTTGGACCTTGAGGACTAAATTTATGAAAAAGATATACCTTAGAGTTTTCTTTAGTCATTTCAGACTCTCTAAACATGAAAATACAATTGATTTTACATTATTTGAACTCTCAAAATCAAATGATGAAGGACCATTTTCTGGGAATGAACCACTCATTTCTTAGGTTCATAAAACATGTGATATTGGACTCATCCTATGATGAGCTATATTGAGAATTTGTTACCCTTTTTTGGTTTCTTAAAAAACAAAGGGGTACGCATCCATCATGATGGGGAAATTAAGGGAATGTGAAAACATTTTTTATGTGTATTATCATATGCTTTTACTCACCCTTGAACATGGAACCTGACTGCATTTCATTCAAATAGTTGGGTAATCAACTTGTCATCGAGTCAATCTGGTTTCAAGAGTCATTTTACTCCTTTCAGTCAATTCAAAGAATGCATTGTCATGTCCTTTCTTTATGTCTGGTCTCTTCCTCATTGAGTCAATGTTGCAAAGTCACTTGTCATGTCGTTCAATGTTCAAGGGAAATATTTACCACAACCTACCTCTATAGTTACCTTACCTTCCTTTAATTCGATCATATCTGAATTAGTCCCATGGTTGTTCCATAATCAAAATCACTTCAAAAACACTTTTGTTCCAATTTTATTGTTGATGACGGGGGAAACATAATGGCCTGCTTTTGACAATTCTATGCCCGTCGACACCAGCACATCATCCAGGAATTAGTCTTAGAAACCATATAGTACCTTGAAGCCTACATGCCTCAATGGTAGTTTTTTTCGCTTTCAATTATAGGATTTTATCATTGGGCATTGATTGAAATATTTATTCGATTGTTCGACTACAACTCATATATTCATGATCGAAGGAATGTACAAAGGTAATGCGGGAATAATTAACATTAATGGTGATTACCTCACACTTGTTAACTTTATACATCAATCACTGGTAATCAAGTGGTTTCTACAATTTTCGACATCAAGAAATCTATTCACATGGATACCATTTTACCATTTGGGATTGAAATGAAGACCCTGGGTATTCATGGATTCACTTCAATATTTTCCTCCCCTCAGGTTGTGATGGAGTATTTTTTATTCGTTCCATGGATCCATGATGTATGTTTGGTGGCTATGCTCAAGTTTGATTCAGGATGACATAAATCTACAGTGTGTGTTTAGTAGTTATGTCCAAAATTGTGTCTTATTTATCATGGATCTACACCGTATTATTGATAGCCATGATATAGTCATTGTATATGGATCTGTCGTGTATTGTTCAGCATCCATGATTTGGGTTGGACAGAGTATAACTCAGAATATTCGATACTATACAGATACTTCACTCACCACTCTTTTTCCTATGATTCCAACTCACATCTAGAAACATATTTGACCTATCATATCCCTCTAGCTTGGTACTTTTCGTAGAATTCTATTACTCCTAAAAATTGTCACCTTTCCTAATTCACTGAGTTTTATATGCCAAAACATATTTTGGAGGAATTTTTCCTTCCTAGAAGCTCAATCCTAGGATCCTTGATGCATCTTGTCTCTTGGAATAAAGAGTTATTCAAGGATGATTCCTATTACTTATTGAAAAGAATCATAAGTGACACTCTTTGCACTTGAAAAATGAGAATCATAGCTTCCTAACACCTTCTTCTAGTGTGAAAAGAGCATTGGTGCTCACAAAATGGAAAAAATATAACTTTCAAGAACCTTCTGGAAGAAAGTATTCTTGGAAGTTGTTATACCAAAATCCTGTCACCATCATGTGATAAGACATTTGACATACCTACTTGCCCTAAATCCCAGCTTCTGGAGTGGAAAATAAATGGTTTTTTATCAATATGTCATACAAATTCCTAGCATCACACATACCCCTTTATCTAGGAGTGGTACCCCTGCTTGCATCGCCTTTCATAGGTTGTCCACAAGCGGTGCCACTGCCCATTGGCATTGGTCCATAGGTGGTTATTACCATAACTGCTCTATCATAGAAGGAGAAGCATGGTACCTTGGGTAAAAAGGGAAAAAGAGAAGTTTTTCGAGGCTTCTAGATGATAAGCCTCATGTACTGCCTTATCCCTACTGTTGTGGGTTGGTTGAGGTTGAGATCCCTCATCATAGGATCTTAGAGGCCACCTCACCCACTAATTTCTCAACCATCTCTATCCATTAAAGACCTATAAATATGATCTCATAGCCATGGTTGAGGGGGGAACATTGAAGGTATTGTTATGCTGTTGGATTGATTCTTGGCCCAAGATCATTTGGAGAGAGAATCGAGAGATAGAGTTGAAGCTTTTGGGGATGAAGAGCTGGTTTCATGGAGATGCATGTCAACACTAAGGCTTGGTTGTAAACTTCTTCATATTTTCTAATGCAAGTTGATTTCTGTCCCACATATGATGTTGTTGTTGTGATTTTGCATATATATGTTGCTAGATTCCTTAGTCACTAGCATAGATTAGTAGATCATATTCTGGTTGCTTTGATTCATTTCATGTTGATATTTTTGCAGGTACACAGGTGAACTATCAAATACTTGTATTCCGGCTATCTACAACATCTAAGAAGAGTCTTCAACCTTTGTCCTCTATTTGTTCTGGATCCGAACCATTCAGACTAGTGGAACACCTTGCTGTCCGCAGGAGGTGAAATATTCCAGCTAACAAATCTGGTGTCTCCACTGGGGAATAGAGTATTCAGTTGTTCTGATCTTCCTCAGTATGCAACTCGTGTCCGAATCCAGGCTCCATTTTCTTCAACTCTACTTTCTGATTTGTATTATTTGGGTTTGAAATTTCCATATCTGTTCAGATCTGAGTCATTTCGGTCTTTTATGCTCTGTTACCACATTCAATTCGATAGTATTTACCTTGATCTAGTCTTTTCTGACTTGATCCATCATTATTTTTTTTGTTTTGGCCATCTACAAGGAATCGCACACATGATGTGTACAAGGAGCGGTGCCACCGCCTAAACATAGTGAGCAGTAAGCGGTGCCACCGCCTGTATATGGTTTGCAAGGAGCGATGTTGTCTTGGAAATTCTCTGTCAACACCTACGAAACACAGTGCCAGGTAGGCATTAGTCCAAAACTCTTTTTCCTCATTTTTCTTTGTAAAAATTTGGAATTCTAATTGCTTTCAGTTATGTTATCAGACTTGTGTTATTGAATCTGATGTGTGTGGCTTGCTGCTTTGATGGTTTAAGATTGATTTGAGTGGAATTTCAAAAGTTTATTTAGTCTTTTTTATTGTTCATCCACTTCTTTCTTGTTGGTTGTGCTTAAAGAAGGATTTCTTGTTTTCTAAAAGTTAGGGTGCTCATTGAAGCCTCTTTTTGTTGCATATGATGAAAGAAGAACACTAGATTAGCTTCTAGAATTCATTTCTTGCTTGCATAGTAAACTTTTTTTTCTTTCCTTCAAAAAAGAAATGTTTTGCTTGAGATTAGGACATCATATTTGAGCGTTGGATTTGGGTTTTTTTATTGGCTTTACAAGCTTTCAGGACCTTTAGGATCTTTTGTCTCTCATGCATATAGGACTATCTCAATCAAAATAAAAAAATGGTAGTTTTAAGTTAGATTTACTTATGTTTTTGAGAAATTTGAAAATTTAGAGTGCATTGGCATATAGGTATGCTTGGTGTTGTTCTTTTAGGAAAAGAGATTCTCACCCTTCTCATTTTCTTTCGAAAAGAAGAATTTGGTTTGTAAAAGTGTTTGCTTGTCTTTGATTTGATGTTCATGACTGTTGATTGGAATGATTTTTGGTTTTGAAACAAAAAGAAAAACATTCTCTTCCCTCCCGTAAGTAGGCATACTGAACGGTAAAGTGAACATTTGCATAAGCATATTGCATGGTTTTGCTTTTCTGTCAAAACATCATGCATTCACCTAACCGTACAAGTTAAAGTTAACGGTAGTTGTAGTTTAAAATTTATGTAGTAACTTGAGTGATAGGTTAGAGATGTGTTCGGGCTTCGTAAAACGTAGGAGTTGTTGTTATTTGTCAGTATTACATTCCGGGACTTGTGCGATTCTTCCATGCACCGTCGGTATATCGAACAGCCTTTCATGTACCCTTGAGGTATATAGAAAGGTACTTCACATACTGGATTGTATATCGGAAAGCCTCTTGTGTACGGTTATCCATTAGAAAACACTACTACCGATTCGAGCTCCCACGTACCTTGAGTATATCAGGATACCCCACTAGGGTACCTTATCTATCTGAGAAAATCCCTTTGGCCATCTTGTTTGGAGCCATACACTGAAAACATAATTCAGGGAGATTACTATGCACGTACCCTCGAGGTAGATCGTGAGTGGCACCTTCTTGACAATCCTAGTGAGAGACCTGACTTTTGAACTCCTCCTATCATTTTAAGTCTGCTTATTTTGACCTATAGTTTGAGTAGGGAAGTCTTTTGGTGTGTTTTTGTTTTTAGATTTTCAGACCCTAGTTTAGATAGGAACTGTACAAACTGGATGAGTTAAGACAGTCCAGAAGAGTATGGGGCTTACCACCTGATTTTATTCTTGTTCCAGGAGAAAATCCAATGGAAGCTATCGACCAAGGAGCTGCTACCACCTCCCAAGTGGGAGATCATGTGGTGGTGGAAATTGGAGTACCATATTCTTCACACTCACCTCCCCTAGTCAAACAACCTTCTCGGGGAAATTCATCATTCCATTCTCCCATGGAAGGTCATGTTGATGATGCAACCCATCTGAACTTTGGTCCTAATGCTCCTTTTTGGGAGACACCTATCAGATAGGCCATTGCCTCATTCGGCACCCATTCTCCTGATGATGAAGAAGAACGCATGCAATACTGTCCTGCTATTCTCCATGCACAAGAGGTAGAAAAGTAGATTGATAACCTATTAGGCTCTACACCAATACATTCCACATCTTTTCCTGTGGGATATCGTTCACTAGCCAATTCTATGAGACCCATTGAACCGATTATAGATCGTCCATTAACAACCCACAACCCAAGTCAAATTTCCACCCCTCTCACCTCTCATGTTATGTCTATTCCAAATACTCCCAGGTCTTTTGAATCTGGGGCCCAACCTTTAATTCCTATTTCATCGGTACCTTCTAATGCTGGGGGGTGACCCCTGGCACAACCTATGTTATTTGATACCGGAGTTGTACCTAGTCAAGGGAAAACCTCTAACATAGAAAAATCTACATTTTTTTTCCCTCCCACCCACACTAATGTGGTAAATCCCCTATCTAGTTCAGGTCAGCCCTTGAGGGCACAACCTATTACCATTCAGTCTTTTAGTGGTTATGGTTATCAAATACTTGTAGGTAATCATCCATCTAATCCTATAGGAATGCCTGATACTAGAATTCCATACCCTTGTAATACTTTTATGCCATGGGGGTAGCCCAACTGATCTTACATGCCAGCCATGGGAGGGATACCTATACATAGTGCGAGAGGTGCAGGAGGACCAACTTATGGAGGTACTCCCCTTGGGGACCTCATGGTCCCAGAGGATCTGGAAAATTTCTTCCTTATGATCCTAGGGGTCCTAGTGGTCCTGGGGGACCTGGTGGCTTTCCTCCTTATGGCTCTGGAAGGTCTAGTGGCTCTATAGGCTTACCACCTCCTGGAGGCTCCGAAGGGTCTCGTGGTCCACCTCCTAGTGGTCTTGGTGGTCTTGGTGGTCCCAATGGCTCTGGAGGTCCTCCTCCTAGAGGCCCTGGTGGTCCTAGAGGTCCTAATTCCAGAAATCAACCCCCTGTGGGTGGATCCTCCGGTGGTTCTTCCTCACAGCAACTTGTTTATCATTCTACCTATGGCCCTACTGGTAATTATATGCCATATGAATATTACCAGTATGTGCAACCAAATAGATAGTTACCTTTCCTGGCAACTTTGGACTTGCTTGATTTCTCCAAGTTGATTAATGATCCCATTCGACACAATCCCTCGTGGCTTCCCATTCCAGTAAAGTTACCATCGGATATTCGGAAATTTGATGCGAAGTAGGGTGAAGATCCATGGAACCATGTTATGACTTTTCATTTGTGGTGTTCCTCAAACTCCCTCATGGATGATTTTTTTCGGTTACGACTCTTTCAGCAAAATTTGACCAGTATAGCCGCAAAGTGGTACAATGAACTTCCACAACATTCATTTCTGGATTTTGGCTCGTTGGCAACCGTATTTATTATTCACTTTCAACTCCCTATTTGTTATGAAACGGGGATTGAACTTTTAACTTCTGTACAACATAACACCTCCACCCACATTTCTGATCATATTCATGAGTGGAGAAGGCTGAGAAGGCTTATTAAGGCCCCTATTCTGGATCAGTTGTTAGCTGATTGGTTCACTAAGTCCTTGTTTCCTCCTATTGGCCGAGATGTGGCCATGGGTGGTGACGTTACCAAAGAGCAAGCTATTAGTTGGGCTTAGTACCAAGACTTGGTATATTCCCAGTATGGGACTCTTTATGACCTGATTCCTCAAGCTCCTCGTCCCAACACTAACCCTGCCAAGCCACCAGCAGAAGTACCTATTGATGGGATTGTTGGTTCAATCCAGTCCCCATCCGTAGTGAAACCTGCCAAGCAAACCCAAACCACTACTTCTTTGAATCCCAAGGTTTCTGCCAAGGTCAATTCTATTCAAAATACTCAAACCTTGGGTAATAAAAAGAAAGGTAAAAATTGAAATAAAAAACCTGGAAACCAACATGAGACCCCATGATCAACCAATAATGACAATGAAAAAGGGAAAAGGAAGGCTAAATATCCTTGTTTGTTATGCAGTGGTGACCATTTTTCAAAGAAGTGTCCCTGTCGGGATGAAATCTCCCAGTTTTTGAAGTCTAATCCCACACCTGTAGTACTTATGGATCCCTTTCCCTCTCAACAAGAACTAGTAGACCACATGTCTAACTAGGGTAACTATAGTTCATCAGAGGAAATTTGTATGATGCCCTCAGATACCATCCATCTGCAAACTCAAAGCCAGAATTATGATAAACCAGTAGATAAGAAAGAAGATCAATCTTCTTCAGGGAAAGCTCCCTCTACTAGTTCTCTGGAATCCTCGTCTATTATTCCCTTGTCTATCGAGAAGCCTACTCTCGACATGATTTTGCGCCCACCAAAGAGTACTCTTCGGAAGTTTGTCTTTAATCCCAATGCCAGAGCTGATCAATTCTATAATGTAGTTGAATATCTCACTCAGGCACCTTGTGCGATGTCTACCCTAGAAGTACTCCAAATTTTCCCCACACAGCGTAAGAACTCGTTGACATCTTTAGGAGATTTAGACCCGGATAACACTAACTTGATTCACTTTAATGTTGAGAACCATAAACCTAGATTACCACATAAACTCGCTTTTCAGATCATTACAAAAGTAGTGGGAAAGAAAGTCTTTCGAACGGTACTAGATAAAGGAGCTTCAACCTCAGTGTTATCACTGACTTGTTGGAAAGCTCTTGTCTCTCCCTAGCTTGTTACATCACCGATGACCCTTAAATCCTTTGATGCATGGGGTTTCCAATCCCATGGTCTCATATGAGCCCTCACAGTTGAGCTGGAGGGAAAAATCATTTCCATCCAAGTAGAAGTGGTAGATGCCTGTTTGGATTATAACCTCCTTTTAGGAAGGAATTGGTTCTATGCCATGACTGTTGTTTCTTCAACAATATTTTGAACGATACAATTCCCGCATCTTGGGAGAATTATTACCATTGAACAGTTTGATTTTTGTATGCCGGATGTTACTACTTCCATGGCTAATAACATCCCCGTGTTAGGTCAGTACCCTCCTCCTTATCAGTCGATTGGGGTAGGTATGCTTATTAATTCTTGCACATGATCTAGGAACTAAGAAGCAATCTCATGAAAGAATAATCAACAAATACTCATGAAATGGTGTTAATCGGAACCAGAAATGGTTTCCTCTCTGTATATTTAATGAACAATAATGGGTTACAATTCCAATGCTGAGCAATGGCTTAACTCCATGAAGAATTCGAATACCTAAGGAGACAATTCGAATTCAGTGAGTGAGTCTAGCTTTACTGACTCTTAACCATTCAATCTCACTCAGTTAACCACTTGACCAAAACCCTAATTGACTCACCAAACCCTAACTGAAGTTGGAGTGCAATAAATGACTGAATCTCAACTGAAGAAGATCAAACACATGTCATAGCAATCCAATCATCAAGTTCTAGTGCTCCATGACTCCAATGAAACCCGATGAGGTTAACTGAAGCTAAACTGACCATCAGAAGTTGGTGGAGGTGCCTTGTTGACTCAAGTTCATTAAATAATAATAAATAATAATTAAATAATATATTTAATGACTGGAGGCACCTTAACTGACTGTAACTGACTGGTTGAACTGATTGTAACCACCAGTTAGCAATTAGGTGCATTAATGTCACACATATCACCCCCGGTGTGCTCCAGTTAGCCTCCTTGACTGTAGGAGAAAGCTAAGTTAGCCTCCTTGACTATAGGTAGGCATGGGTGTGACTGGATGATGGCAATTAATGCTCCACTGATGTCAATTAAACTTAGGATAGTGGTTTAACTAGGCCAATTTGACCAAAAGAGTGTGTATGATGGTAAATGTCTCCAACACCCCCCCTTAAGCTATACTCAGGAAGAGTTAGAAAACAAATATGCATAAAAAATGCTAGGGCCCTAGAAACTAAGGCCATAGGTCACCCTGTACAATGCTCAAACTGAAACAATGCTCAAAATAAACTAAGTGAGGAAAAGAGGGAAAACCCAATGGGAAAAACCCCCCCTCAAGATGAACACTGAAAGTAGTCTGGATCACCCTGATGAACTCACCCCCAATAGTGAATGGAGGTAAGTGAACTTCTTTTCTGAAAATCTCTTGGTGAAGATGTCTGCAATATGCTCATCAGTCGGGAAGTATTGCAGAATGATGGTCCTGTCATGCACTAGCTCCCTGATGTAGTGCATGTGAATCTCTACATGTTTGGTCCTCTTCCTGGTAAATGGATCCATGGATATCTTAATAGCACTCTGGTTGTCACAAAAGAGGACAGTGGACAAAGTACTACCAAGATCAAACTCTCAAAGAATGCCTTGCAACCAAACTGCTTGGATGCAAGCATTCACCGCTCCTCGATACTCGACATCTGTTGAAGATAGTGCTATGGCAGCCTGATTTTTGCTTTACCAGCAAATAGGGCCACCACCAAACATGAATACATATCCATAAGTTGATTTCTGATCAATAGAATCACCCACCCAATCGGAATCTATGTATCCAACCAGCTCTAGCTCGGAGTCTGCAGCATAGTGAATGTCGTAGGTCCTGGTTCCCTGAATGTACTGGAAGATCCTCTTGTATGCCTTCCAATGAAGATCATAAGGCTGCTGCATGTATCTTGATACAACATTCATGGCATAACAAATATCAATCCTAGAATGTGTCAAGTACAACAAGCTACCAATCAGCTGTCGATAGATAATGCAGTCCATGGGAGGTGTGCTTTTTCCTTCTTCAAGGATGATCCCTGAAAGGAAAGGGAATGGTGCAGGCCTACATTCAGCCATGTTAAACTTGACTAACAGGTCTGAAATGTATTTTTACTGAGTGACCATAATCCCATCAAAATTTTGCTCGATTTTGAGCCCCAAAAATTGTTTTAGAAGCCCCAAATCACTCATTTCAAAGGCATTGTGGAGAGCAGTTTTGATGGCTTAAATGGAGGAAATTGTGCTACCTGTGATCAGTAATTCATAAAAATATAAAACAATGATAATTATATGGCCATCATTCTGATTTAAATACACATTTGGATCTGATCTACATCTCTGAAAGTTTTGCGAGAGAAGGAAGGCATCCATCTTGGAATACCACTCTCTTGGGGCCTGTTTTAACCCGTAGAGTGACTTCTTTAGCTTGCAAACCAAACATGGATCAGTGATGTATCCCTCAGGATGCTTCATGTATATCTCCTCATGAATATCTCCATGCAGAAAGTCTGACTTAATATCCATGTGATGCACCTCCCAGTGTTTGGATGCGGAAATAGCCAAAACAAGGCAGATGGAGTCCATTTTTGCAACTGGTGCAAAGGTCTCATGGTAGTCCACTCCTTGGACCTGAGAGAAAAATTTTGATACCAGCATTTCCTTATATTTGTAGGTGCTTCCATCAGCAGAAACCTTTTTCAAAAACACCCACTTGCATTGAACCAATTTCCTTCCCAGGGGAAGAGAAACTAGCTCCCAAGTAGTGTTTTTCTGAGGAGAATTCATCTCTTCATCCATGGCAACTTGCCATCTTGGATAATTCCAAGCATGGTAGTAGGATTTTGGATATGAAATAATCATAAAATAGCAATTTTCATACAGTAAATTATTAGGACAAGGGAGCGCAATACCTACTCTTTTGGGTTCTCCTTGGATCATCTGGATTTCCAATGTTGTCTCCTGCAGAGGAGAGTGTCTTTTGGGCCCATGTAGGAAGATGATTTTGCACTTCAGATTCTGATTCAATATCTGATTATTTATGCACACTAATATCAGAAATCAGAGGATCCAAATCACGGTCATCACCCCCAATTTCATCATCCAAATATTCAGTGGAATAGGAAGGAAATTCAGCAGTTTTCTCCTTCACTAGTTCCACCTCCTGAAGAGGCTCATCGAACTCGACACTTCTATCGATGATGATTGTTTTTTCTTGATATCTAGTAGCTTTAATCCTTTATATTCATCAATATACCCAATAAACAGACATTCTATGCTCTGCGGTTGCAAATCCCTCTTTTTATCAAGCAGAATTCGGGCCCATGCAGTGGACCCAAACACCCATAGGTTTGACACATCCGGCTTGTGTCCAAAGTATGCTTCGAAAGGAGTATTTCCTTTAACTGATGAATGTGGCACCCTGTTCTGAATTTATGCTGTAGAATGCATGGCTTCAGCCCACAAATTTTCAGCAAGCTTCTTTGACTCCAACATACAGGTGGTCATCTCTTTGAGGGACCGGTACTTCCTTTCCGCTACTCTGTTCTGCTGGGGAGTGTAGGGAATTGAATGTTGGACCTGAATACCACTTTGGGAGAAAATTTATAGAAACTCATTAGTGACATACTCCCCTCCATTATCAGATCTCAAGATCTTGATCTTATGCCCAGAGGCATTTTCGATCAAGGCCTTTAATTCAGAAATTTTTTCACATACTTCTGATTTCATTTTGAGAAAGAAAACCCATGTATACCTTGAAAAATCATCAATAAAGGTAAGGAGGTACCTTTATCCATTCATGGATGTGACAGGAATTGGACCAATGATATCAGAATGTATCAGCCCCAATATGCTTGTAGCTCAGTTTGCCTTCCCCCGATCAAACTTGTGCTCAGGGTGTTTTCCAATCACATGGCCCTTGCAGACTCATGTGGTTGCCTTGATGACCGGGAGGCCTTCAACCATGGAGTTTTTATATAATTGCTGAAAATATTTGAAATTAAGATGGCAAAACCTTTCATGCCATAGCCTACTAACCTCATTTCCATGAGTTAGCAAAGCGGTGGGCTTTGCATCCACAACAAAGTGAGAGAACTCATAGGCTTTTGCATGATGATTTGCAAGGCCTTTTGCAATGAGTTTCCTGGATGCAATTTCTGTTATCTCAAAATCATTTGGGCTGAAAGTGACTCTCTTAGGCATTCTTGTATGTGTCATCTAACAAACACTAAGGAGATTTGCTACTAGAGATGGTACATACAAAACTTTAGAAAAAAAACCATTTTCTAGATCTACAGTACCTTGTCCTTCGGAAATGATGGTGGAGTCGTCTCCCATGTGGATGGGGATGGATTTGCCGGTCTCCAAGGATGAAAAGGAGTCTTTTTCAGCCATCATGTGATTTGAAGCTCCATTGTCAATCACCAGTGCTTTGTACTTCAAAGTGCTTTCCATGAGGGCATGACCTTTCTCATGCTGTGGTTCCTGATCTTGGTGATCTCTCCTCCGAAAGCTTTCCGAAAGATTGATGTGATTCCTCTCAAGGAGAGAGGTTTCTTCATCAAGATTTTTCTTCATGCAGGCTTGTTCGGGGTGAAAACCATTCCCACAGTAAGAACACATGAATTTTTCTTTCCCATTGTTCCCTTTTCCTTTGGTCTTCCTTGAGCCGAAAGATTCATCATGCTGCTGATTTTCAACTCTAGGCTTGGGAGAATCAAATTTAGTTTTCTGATTTTTTTGCTGCTTTCCTTTACCCTTCACATATTTAGGCCCCGAGACATGGAGGGCTTGATCACGGGAAGATTGGATGATCCCCATCTGGACAAGCTTGTCATGTTCACTAGTTAGGGACTCAATGAAGGCATTGAGTGTAGGCATCTTCCATCCGGGGGTTGTGAGCTTCCCCGCACGGAATGTAGAAACAAAAACTGAATAATCAGCCCCAAGTTTGGAGAGGATGGCTAGGATGATTTGATCATCCTCCTTCTCCACTTTGCATTGCTTCAAGAGAAAAACAGTATGCTTGAACTTTGTAAAGAAATCATTCAGAGTGTCGAAATTGGAAGGTTGGAGAGACATGAGTTCATTTTTGAGTTGGTAAACTCTCAATTCATCATGATTTCCATATAGAGATTCCAATTTGTCCCATATTTGTTTCGGTGTCTTCAAATCTGTAAGATGGAAGAGAAGGTCATCGAAAATAGAGAGGCATAAGAAATCGAAGGCTTCATCCTTATTGTTCAAGAATATTTATTTTTCTATGGCGGATCCAGGCTCAACTTCAATGTCCATGGTGATTCTAAAGAGTCCTTTGGAATACAGCTGAATCTCCATTTTGCTTTTCCATGTGTGGAAATTGTATGGAGTCAACAGAGGCACTGAGGAGGCCATCTGGATATGCTGTAGCAAATGCTTCACCTATAGAAACCTAAAAATCAAAACAAAAAGGGAAAAATATGGTCAGACAGCCTGCACATTCTAGGCTTTCATCACACCCAACAAAGTCAATCAAGCAAGCTTGATCAACAAGTTCTTTACTTGGGATATTGAGTGGTAAGCCTTGGCTTCTGGTGCAGTGCTAGAATTTTGAGCTATTGCTCACTTTCCATGGAGAAATATGTCAAAAATTTTGTTTTTGAGAGATTGATCTCTATCCCGCCGTAAGCTCTGATACCATATTAATTCTTGCACATGATCTAGGAACTAAGAAGCAATCTCATGAAATAATAATCAACAAATACTCATGAAATGGTGTTAATCAGAACCAGAAATGGTTTCCTCTCTGTATATTTAATAAACAATAATGGGTTACAATTCCAATGTTGAGCAATGGCTTAACTCCATGAAGAATTCGAATACCTAAGGAGACAATTCGAATTCAGTGAGTGAGTCTAGATTAACTAACTCTCAACCATTCAATCTCACTCAGTTAACCACTTGACCAAAACCCTAATTGACTCACCAAGCCCTAACTGAAGTTGGAGTGTAATAAATGACTGAATCTCAACTGAAGGAGATCAAACACATGTCATAGCAATCCAATCATCAAGTGCTAGTGCTCCATGACTCCAATGAACCCCGATGAGGTTAAATGAAGCTGAACTGACCATCAGAAGTTGGTGGAGGTGCCTTGTTGACTCCAGTTCATTAAATAATATATTTAATGAATGGAGGCGCCTTAACTGACTGTAACTGACTGGTTGAACTAATTGTAACCACCAGATAGTAATTAGGTGCATTAATGTCACACAGATCACCCCCGGAGTGCTGCAGTTAGCCTCCTTGACTGTAGGAGAAGGCTAAGTTAGCCTCCTTGACTATAGGTAGGAATGGGTGTGACTGGATGATGGAAATTAATGCTGCACTGATGTCAATTAAACTTAGGATAGTGGTTTAACTAGGCCAATTTGACCAAAAGAGTGTGTATGATGGTAAATGTCTCCAACAATGCTGAAGGATTCATCCCTTATGGGGATTTTTCTGTCTACTCTTCCTAGCACGGATACCGCGACAGTACATATGATCACCTCATTTGATTTTGAGCCCAAGGGAAAAAATGTTGTTGATTCCACCTCGTTGAGCCCACAAAAAGCTATGTATGACACCATTCAAACTTGTTCCAATGATCACACTGATGACCTTCATTTAGTGGCTTCAGATCCTTACCATTTACCGTACTAGTTATAACCTTCTCTTCCAGTTCTAGATTATCTCTCTGATACTTTTCCTTCTGGCGAGTCCATTATAGAGATCATGATAATGGATGAGCCCATTTGGGAGGATCACCATCATAGATCCATGTTCCTCCCCAATACCAGTTTAGGCAGCCATGATTGTGCATCCTTGTTTCCTACTGATATTGTCAATGTTCCACAAAGTCCTATATTGTTGCAAGACATAGATTCTGAAGGAAACCTTTGCAACATTACTCAGACGAACCCAATTGACATCTCAGCCAATCCTCATGTTACTGAGAACGTTCATGTTGGGTAGAACTGCTCCACAAATGAATATGAAGCATATAAGGAACTTTTTAAGGAATTCCGTGATATTTTTTCCTGGTCCTATGAAGAGATGCTAGGGATCGACTCTTCCATTGTGGTCCACAAGATTAAAACTTATCCCACGGCTAAACCTGTCAAGCAGAAACTTAGGCAAGTCCATCCTAGGAAGGTCGCAGCTATTAAAGCTGAGATTGAGAAACTTTTGAAAGCTGGTTTTATTTATCCTGTACCTCTAACGAAATGGGTATCAAACGTTGTCCCTGTCAATAAAAAGCAGGGAACCATTAGAGTCTGCATCAACTTTAGGGATTTAAATAAATCTTGTCCCAAGGAAAACTTTCCTACCCCGCATATCTATTAGATTATTGACAACTATGCTGGAAGTGTCATCATTTCATTCATGGATGGCTTCTTCGGCTACAATTAGATTGAGATATTCCCCTCCAATCATCATAAGACGGCATTTATTTTCCCATTGGGAACCTTTGCATATAAGAAGTTACCTTTCGGCTTGAAAAACGATGGAGCCACGTTCCAGAGTGCGATGTCCTATGCGTTTCACCGCATTGAACATATTGTTGAACCGTACCTTAACGACCTCACTGCTCATTCACAGTGACGGGAGGACCATCCTGGTCATATTAGAGACATATTCCTGAGCTGTTGTCATTATAATATACGGCTCAATCCACATAAATGTGTTTTTTGCGTTGAGACAGGACGTCTTCTTGGCTTTGTGGTATCCAAAGATGGCATCCAGATTGATCCTTTGAATATTTCCACTATCATTAATCTACCAGCCCCAACCAACATCATTGAACTCCAAAGTTTGCAGGGGAAGGCAAACTTTCTCCGTTGTTTTGTGTGCAATTTCGCTAAGAAAACCCATAGCTATATGCATCTCCTCAAGAAGAACACTCCATTCTTTTGGGATGACCAAGCCCAATGTGCCTTTGATAATCTTAAGCATGCTCTGAATCATTCACCTATGATACACCCCCCAGATTATTGAAAGGACATTCTCTTGTATATTGCTGCCTCCGCTACTACCATCGCCATGGTTTTAGTGTAGGACAATCTCCACGGTCATGAGCATGTGATTTATTACGCTAGTAAGAATCTTATTGATTCTGAAACCCATTATTCACATGTGGAGAAGTTAGCTTTGGCCACGGTCATTCTGCTTCGCACTACCATCATATTGACATACCAGAACCCGATGTACTACATTCTGACTCGTTAAGTACTCAGGGGCAAGTACTCCCATTGGATCGTCATCCTTTAGGAGTTCGATCTAGAGTTTTCCAAGGCTACATCAAAGAAATACTTGGTTTTTACTGAGCTTATGTGTGACCTTCCCTGTGCTACCATAGAATCTAAGCCCAACAATTCATTTCCAAATGAATTCCTATTCCTAATTAGCACTACTAATCCTTGGTATGGAGATTCATTGATTTATCTCCAGACCCAGCGTTTTCAGCTGCATCTATCTTGCGATGATCATAGCCGCATCCACCACCACACGAAGTACTATCTTATCTTAAATGATACCTTGTATAGACGTGGGATTGATTCCATTCTTCAGCGATGCCTCACTCATGAGGAGGCTGAACACGTGCTGAATGATTGCCACTCTGGAGCATGTGGAGGTCATTTATCTGGGATGGATACAGCCCAAAAAATACTTCACGCTAGCTATTTATGGCCTTCTATCTTCAAAGACTGTCATGAGGTTGTTAAAAAATTTCCACCTTGCCAACATTTTTATCCCAAAAAGTGCACCCATTCTGCTCCGCTTCACCCCATCATTGCCGTTGGCCCTTTTGCCAAATGGGGGATTGACTTCATGCATTGTAAGCCTACCTCAGCCGGGGGGCATGGTTACATCATCATAGCCATGGATTATTTCATAAAATGGGCTGAAGCCATGCCTACATATGCAGAAGATGGTAAGACTACCACTCTCTTCTTGTTCAATCATATCATAGCTAGATTTGGAGATTCGTAGTCCATCGTCATTGATCACGGATCTCATTTCTATAATCAAATGATGGAGGAATTGAGTGCCAAGCTAGGTTTTTGCCATGAAAACTCTGCACCGTATTATCCACAAGCTAATGGTCAAGTAGAGGCCATTAACAAGGTTTTGAAAACAATGCTTCGTCGGATGGTTGGAGATCATAAATCCAATTAGCATCTTGTTATTTTTTCTGCTCTTTGGGCTTATCGGACTTCTGTGAAAACAGCTACTGGTTTCATGCCATTCCAGCTTGTCTATGGACTTGAAGTTGTCTTGCTGATCCAATGTCAGATTCCATCTTTAAAACTTGTCGTCGAACTTCTCCCAGACACTTCCGCAGATGAAGCAAGATTTTTGTACTTAAATAACCTTGATGAGACTTGTAGAGATGCTGCCTTGGCTAATGAGGAACATAAGAAATGCGTCAAGGCACAGTGTGATAAATCCGTCTTGCCTCGTGTTTTCAAAGAGGGTGACCTATTTTGACTTATGACCAGAGATATGACAAGCTAGGGAAGGGTAAGTTTGAGTCCATGTGGTATGGACCCTTCGTTATTTCCAAGGTGTTAGAGAAAGGATCCTATGAGTTAGTTGATTATGATGGAATCCCTTTGGGGCAACCTCGCAATGGGTTGTACCTGAAAAGGTACTATGCCTAGGTTTTCTTGGATGGTATCTTGTATATATGTATATTGATTGACTTTTAGTGTGCTTTCAATATTTTCAAGATGGTTTTGAGTTTTAGTGTCTGCATCTATTTATACCATGTTTTGGTCATGAAAATGGCTTTCTACAGCTTCGCTGATGGTGCTTGCCGCCACACCTTGAATCTAACCTCGGCTGCTTGGGTTCTCTATTCCCTAGCTAAATATTTGGTTAGTTCAGGAGTGGTTTGTTTAGGTCCCGCTACTAATAACATCGCCGAATATGAAGCAGTCATCGGTCTTCTAACTAAAGCTACCTCCCAGGATGTCTGTGATCTAGTAGTTTTGATGGACTCTCAGCTCGTGCTTTGTCATTTAAACCATGTCTACACCATTAGGAACCCGGTGCTCCTCCGCCTCTTCTGAAGGGTACGTTTGTTAGAAAGATCATTTGGAACCATTACATATAGGCATATCCCTAGCGAACATAATGTAGTTGCTGATTCATTGGATAATTACATCCTAGATTGGCATATTGCCCATTCATGACGTTAAATCAAACATGGTATATTGTAAATAAACATTTAAATACACATAGAACTCATAGAAAATGCATTTCTCCATTTGAGACATATAAACACCGTGTAAAAGTCTGTATATATATATATACAAAAAAGTTTTACAAAAATAGGTCTCGAGACCTCATCTAAAGCACATAGGATTTCAGGCAAAATCATCATACAAAAATCCTGAAGCTATCAGCTTTTAGTATACATGTCTCATCCACTAATGGTGCTTGTGATAGAACATCACTTCTCGAGCCACCCTACATAGTAGCCTGCTGAATCGGCCCAGTACTCCCACTGTAGATCTCTGATATCTAGTCGGGAGGTCATCTATATCGGCATCTGGGATGTCCAGAGTCAACCTCTATAGGTTCTCCTCTAGCTCCCTGGTGATATCATCACCCTGTGGCATGAAGCGAGCTCCAACTCGCCTGTCTAATGGAGATCCTCCTCCAGGCCTCACTGCTCCAACATCTACATGAATACAAATAGGTCTCGTCACTTATCATAAAAAATATAAAACACAAAAAAAATAAAAACATTTTCCATTTTTAGGGTTTCTTGCTTCTTACCAATGTCACCCCACTTCCCTCCAGGTGGGAGTGGTAGGTCAAGATCGCCTGTAAAATATGTGCCTGCATAGGCATAGTCCTCGACCATGAGCATCTGATCCTGTAGCCATCTGAAGAACAGATCACCGAACTTCACTCTGCCCCTACCCGCTCCTGTGCAAGCCATGACCTAGACCCACCTCAGCATACAGGGGTCCCGTGCTCTTAAACTCCGGAAAGTCACCTGGGGCCTCATCAATGGGACCCACTCAAAGAAGAAGCAAGCTAAGATGGAACCAAAGCCGAACTGCTTTAGCTCTTCCTGCCGAAATTTAGGCAGCTGATCCTTGAAGATTGGAAGCAATGCTTCCACCCAATTGAACACCATAGGTGCCTGTTGCAGCTACAAGTTTTTTCCCAATTTTTTTAAAATTTTGGACCCTCCTTTTATTTAATATTGCCTAATTTTGTTTGGATTCATGAATTCTGTTTGTTTTCTCACTGCTGAAAGTTGAGTTATTTTGAGGACAAATTTTTTTGTGCTCTTCGGGAATCTTTTTCATTGTTTTCACCGCCGTTCTAGAGGTAAAACAAGTTTTTTGTCGCTACCCGGCTGAAGGTCTGTTGGAAATTAGCGTTTAGTTTTTTTTTAATTTTATTATTTATTTTTCGGAGGCCATTCAAACAATGCTTCGGAGCCATCTTTCCTTGTGGAACCTCCATTGTAGAAGCTGGACAATCAGTGTTCTGCCGGATAGTTTGGACTTCTTCGATGTCCTGTTTTGACTTGTTTTTGCATTTTCGGAAGGTTTTATGACTTTGATCGGGGGTGGCAGTCTAATTTCCTTCTACCATTCCGGCTCTCGAGTAAACTAAGTATCTATTTTGTAGCCGCTCCACCCGCCGATGTTTTTTTTGGTTTCACCAATATGTTTTTATTCACCACGAAGTCCGTATTCTTTTCATCTTCCATCGTTTCAGCTGCGTACTTCGCTAACCTCCCGGTGCTATGTTGCCCCAGTCGCCGAAGAGGAATCCTCGCCCGATACTTTAGTGTTTAGTCTTCCGGATGCCGATAGGATTGGTGGTCTTGTGGAACTCGTTGTCCATTTGAAGCTCTCCGTTGTGGATGTTCCTTGAACTATCTTCCCGATGTTTAATGTTTCAACCTGCCGATAAGGTTTTTCCCACCTTTTGTGAATTTTTAAATTTATTTGGGCGGCAGTGGGGTCTTTGTTTCGAGTTAAATGTTGTGCAACAAAAGCACAGTACAAGACCTCATTTTGTTGATCAATTTTATTATGGATGAAAAGATGCATTCCTAATTAATTGTTAAATTTTGCAGATGGACTCAAAAGGATCTCTCAGATCACTGCGGAAAGGAGGCATAACTGAGGGATAAAGCTAAGGAGAGTTGACGAAAGAGTGACAAATAGATTTTTCATGCAATCATTGTGAACTAAGAAGGGACAAATAAAGAAGAGGCAAAACCGGTGACAATAGAAGTCTAGGTTTGGAAAGGGCCCATCAGTTACTAAGATTAATCCGAAATGTAATGTATTACATGGATCATGAGCACTCAGAAGAAAACAAATTGGGAGACTAAACAGTTTTGAGAATCCCAAGAGTCATTGGGGAGCAGCCCAACAGTTTGGTTCTTTTTGTAAAAATATAGGAGATCTGGGTAAGAAAAAGACTTTTTCCTGGTTAGATGAGTGAAGACATATTGTAAGAAGAACTATTTCCTTTTGCTATAGATAATTAAAATTTGCCTATTGGAGAAAGCTTGGTGGGATGTTCAAATTTTATGCTATGGATTTGTTGAAGAGGAACTATTTCGTTTTCAGCTTTGTGTCCATTAACTGTGAGATCGTTCTAACTTCTTAGGACCTATGTTCTTGTCTAAATGATTTCTGGTTCATTTTATGAAAATTACCACCATGAGTAATGAATGTTGTTCATAAGCAATTGGCTATCTGGTTGTTTAAATATCTTCAATTGTTCATGTGTTTTGGAAGAAATATCAGCTATCTATAATTTCTCTTTATAATGACTACACAAGATACATTACTCATTAATAAGTGACAATCTTGCTCCCCGGGGATAGGTAGGTAGTTAGATTTAATTTCTTGATGTGTGTGATTTAGATGCATGAGAGCCTAAGAAAAGAGGTAAGAACCTATGCATCACATTGTGAACACTCCTTGCATTCTCAATCAATCTGCATTTTAGATAGGCACTCACATATCATATTTAGAGTCAAAAAATACAAAAATATACATGGTGGACTGGGCCGCAATCGGAAAAACCTTTTTATTTTTGTTACTTGACCTACACTAGCCGGACCGCAAACTGGATGGATTCCCTACACCAAACAGTCACGGGCTAGTTGGGAATGTTGACTGGGGAGAATCCCTTGCTATTGTTGCCTGCAATTTTCCAGGCCTCAACAATTTTCTGGCGCTAGAAGGAGGGCCGCCAATGCATGGCTGGCCGTGGAAACCCATTTTCTCAAAATAACCCCATGAATGATTATTTTGAAAGTAGTTTCTGTCCTGATCCAAATTCTCATGAGAGTAGGGAACATCTGTTTGCTGTGGACAACCAATTGATAAATGATCTGAGAAGACACACTAGGGAATATGTGAAAAAGATTGGAGGATTACCAATTATCCTTGATTTTCCTAGAAGATAATATAAAAGGAGAGACCGTCCCATACTGGAAGACTCGGTGTTGGTTGGAGATTTGGAAGAACTTGTAGAAACAGCTTTACAGGAGGTGATTCAGCCTTTAAATCAAGTGGGCCCAGAGACACCCTACTATTCCCTGGCACATACTCCTATTCATTCACCCCCTCACTCTCTACCCAGACTCATGGCAGGCGTAAATGCAAACCAACCGCCCAACCCACCTAATCCACCACCTGCTTGGAAAGCCAGGTCGCCTTTGAACTTAACATCTCCATTGCATGACTTGCCTCAAGCCTTTGAGAAGATGCTGCCTAAGTTTGATCCAAATGAGAAGATGCTAGTTGATGACCATTTACAAAGTTTTTATTTGGAAATAGAAGGATTAAGAGCTGGGGAGCATGAAGATGTAGTTTGTAAACTTTTCCCACACACTCTTAAAGGCATAGCAGCATCATGGTATTTTGGTTTGCCTACAAACTCTATCCCAGATTGCGATACCTTTGAAAGGATTTTTAGAAGTAAGTATGCAACCCAAAATATGCATGCAGCACTCATGAAAGGACTATGATCTTTAAAGAAGGAAAGAAAAGAGAAGGTGCATTGTTTTACCCAAAGATTCGCGGCCTATCTTAAGAATTTTTCTGAAACTGACAAACCCTCAGACAAGGTCCTGATTGAATATTATACCTCAGCTTTGGGACCCGAGTTGGCCATGTTTTCCAAAATGAATTCCAAACCTATGTTAGCAGAGACTTATGAAAAAGCAGAGAAGGTAGAGGCCAAAAAACAAAGCATTGAGGATTATCCTGAATGGTCAGGAGAAAAAAATGTTGGGGGAAAAGCTTTGTTATTTACTAAGCCTAAGGAGGAGCAATTATTAGATTTAGAGGGAATGGAAAAAATGATGCAGAAGCTCTCTAACAGAATCATAGACTTGGAAAAGGACAAGGAAACCCATAAGTTCTATAAACCTTATTACAAGAAAAGAGAGGAAAACAGTCAACCCCAACCCCCTCCGCACGGCCCTGCATCTATGAATTTAATGGAGGTAGGAATGGATAACTTTTGCACTTTCCACCAACAACCCCATTCTGAAAAGAATTGTCCTCAATGGATAAATTCGATGACATTGGTTATGAATCAGCCGTTGGATTCTAAATTAACAAAAGATAAATATGAAGAAGAGAAAGACAGCAATACATCGACGGAAAAGCAGGAGGATGAGACCATGTTTTTATGGGGTAGTGTTTCTTTGTTCGATGCCACTGAGGAAAATGATCTGAGGAATGAGAGCATCTTGGAAACAAATGTAGCAATGAGAAGCAATGGGTTTCTTAAGGAGAACAGTCTTATGCTCCCGGAGATCAAAATACTTCAAAAGAATGTTAAGAAATTTCAGAACAATTCCTCAACTAATAAAATTCCGGAATTTTCCATCACCAGTCAAAATCCTAGACAGACCAACATGTTTGCTAAACCCAATGAAGAAAAAATAAAAAAACGCTAAATCGAAGCTCATGGACCATCAGATGGACTATGACATTGTGGAGGATATCAAAAAAGTAAGGGAAAACATCTCATTATTTGAAATGTGCAATTTGCCGCAGCAGAAACAAAAGCTATTGAAAGCACTTGAAGTATCAGACGAGAGGATTCCTACTGGTAGTCAGCCCCAAGAAGAAGAAATTGGTGAGGCAAGTATAGGAGGTAAGCCTAAAAACAAGAACCCACCTTTTCTCCTTACCTTTGAAATTTTCAACCACAACATGCATAATTGCTTAGTGGACTCAAGGGCCTCAGTCAACATCATGCTGCTATCGGTCTGCAAGAGAATAAATGGGCAGCCTAAACCATCCACCTGGAGGGTCATTCAGTTGGATAGAACAAGCATGAAGTTAATTGGGGAAATGGAGGATGTCCCCATTCGTCTATCTTCGAATGATAAAGTGTGCCAATTCATTGGCATTGTGGTGGCTAACATACCAAAGGCTTATGGGCTTCTTTTAAGCAGGGATTGGTCGGCAAAGCTGAACAGATATTTTGCCTCAGACTGGTCACATCTGTGGCTACCACATAAAGGAAGCCCAAATCAAATTAAAGTTTTGAGGGAGCCTCACATGAAACACAATGTTACTCAGTTCGAGGGTAAAAATGAACCAGTGGATTCTGTTTTGGGAAACTACTTTGCTGAGCTTGAACCAGGAAACTATCAAGCAGAAGAGGCCAACAATACATCAGATGCTCATCCTGATCTCCTTCGGTTTTCACAGGCTGATGAAATTGATTGTAAAATAGTAGACTTAGTTGTAGAAGTATATGTTAATTCTTGCATAGTAGTTAGTGATTTTTGGACACTTTTCTTTGATGGCTCTAAAACTTTAGAGGGGTGAGGATCCAACTGTGTCCTGATTGACCCTAGAAAAAACAAGCATTTTCTTGTGTGTAGGTTAGAGTTTGAATGTACAAATAACACAACTGAATATGAAGCATTAGTTCAGGGAATAAGGAAAGCAATTGAATTTAAGGTAAAAAATATGAAGGTGTTTAGGGACTCTGAAATAATTGTAAAGCAAATCTAAAATCAAATACATTGCATTTCTCCTCATTTAAAAGCTTACCAAAGTGAAGTATGGGATTTACTTAAAAGTTTTGAGGCATTTAACATTGTATCGATTCCGAGACTTAAGAATGCCGCAGCTGACTTGTTAGCCACCTCAGCTGTAAGGCTTGTGCCTTCTAATAATCGGTTCTCTATTGAACTGCTTTTCAGGCCTTCAGTTCTAGACATGATAACCAATCTACAAGTGTTTGATGATGATCAGCAGATTACAGAATGCTTGACAATTGACAAGACTTTCAAAGGGGCCATTATTGATGATGAAGAACTTCAAGCCGAGTTTAGATTCAATAACTTCATTCCTAAAGGAGTCAGGACTTTAGAACGAATGTTTGATTTAAACAAGAAATTTAGAAGACCAGTGAATGTAAAGACTCATAGCTCATCTCTATAGTTCAAGTTGACCAATTTGGGGACTGAAACGGAGCCCAAATATGTGAGTTTGGGAAAATTTTGTTCCCCAGATGAAAGGAATAAGTTTATCAATCTTTTCAAACGATATAAAGATGTTTTTGCTTGGACATATGAAGATCTGAAGACGTATGACACTAATGATATCCAACATGTTATCCCCATCAGATCTAGTATCAAGCCGTATCAACAGCCTTTGAGGAAAATGCATCCAAAATTAGAACCTTTAATCTAGAGAGAAGTCAAGAAACTATTGGATGCTAGGATTATCTTCAAGGTTAGACACTCAGAATGGGTTTCAAACCTGGTTTCAGTAAGAAAGAAATCCGAAGAAATCAGGCTATGCATGGATTTCAGAAACTTAAATCGCGCTTCAGATAAAGATAATTATCCCGTTCCACCCATGGAGCAGATATTGCAAATAGTTTCAGGTTCTAAATTTTTCTCTTTATTAGATGGATTCTTAGGCTACAATCAAGTATTAGTAGCCAAAGAAGACAAACTTAAAATGACGTTTAGAACCAGGTGGGAAACTTTTACTTATAGAAGAAGGCCCTTTGGACTCATAAACGCTAGAGCAACTTTCCAAAGGGCTATGGACATAGCTTTCTGCGGTCTGGTTGGCCGTAGTGCTATAGTATACCTTTACGACATCACGATATTTTCAAAGAAAAGATAGGAACATGCATTCCATCTAAAGCAGATTTTTGAACGCTGCAGAAAATATGGTATCTCACTAAACCCCAAGAAGTGCGTGTTTGTTGTTACAGAAGGTAAGTTGTTGGGTCATGTATTTTCTAAGAAGGGGATCTCCATAGACCCAGAAAGGATCAAAGCCATCGAATGAATTCCCTTACCCCATAATAAAAAGGGCATGCAGTCATTTATGGGGATAATAAATTTCGTCTGAATATTTGTGCCAGATTTCATGCAAATTGTTAGACCTTTGCAGCAAATGGTGAAGAAAAGTGTACAATTCAAATGGACTGATGTAGAGAAGAACACATTTAGCAAAATCAAAACAGTTGTTGCGCACGCGCCCTCCCTCATAAGTCCAGATTTTGAGAAAGATTTTATTTTGTACACTTTTGCATATGATTATTCACTCACAGCTATGCTTACCCAGCAGGAAGATGGGGGAGAAGAGTTCCCCATATCATTTATGAGCATTGGTCTGCAAGGGGCCGAATTGAATTACCCAGTCGTGGATAAACAAGCGTACGTGGTGTTCAAAGTAGTGAAAAAATTTAGGCCATACATAGTAAAGAACCGAACAAAGGTAATCATCCCACAACCAGCGATGAGATCTCTTTTCATACAGAAGGAGTTAGGAGAAAGAAGAGGCAACTGGGTAACAGCTCTATAGGAGTATGACCTCGAATTCAAACCAGCTTCTATAGTCAAAGGGAAAGGATTGTACAGACTGATGGCTAAAAGTAAATATAATGAAGAACGGGACTAGGAAAACGAAGCTAAGTTACATATGATGGATGTATGTCCTTTTTTTACAACTCCATACTCCTGGTATCGAGACCTTATACATTACCTTCAGATGGGATTATTACCGGAACACTAGAATTCCAAGCAAAGAAGAGCATTACATCTTAAATCAGGCTCCTATCAAATTGTTGAAGGAATATTATTTAGAAAGAATTATGATGGAGTCCTCCTTAGATGCTTAGAGAAAGAAGATGTGAAAAGAGTAATGATATATTTACATGATGGGCCTACTGAAGGACATTTCTCCAGAGATACTACAGCTCATAAAATTGTTAGAGCCAGATACTATTGGCCCACACTGTTCAAAGATGCACACGCTCATGTCAGAAAATGCGACATTTGCCAAAGGTGTGGTGGAAGACAAGTTAAAGCGGCAGGACCATTAAATCCTGTTATGATAACAGAACCTTTTGAGCAGTGGGGGATGGACATCATTGGAGAGATAAAGCCAAATTCTTCTTTGCAACACAAATATATTCTAACAGCAACCAACTACTTCACTCGTTGGGTTGAATCCATTCCGTTGCGTAAAGTAAATGAAGATGCAGTCATGGATTTCCTACGAGATCATATTATGACCAGGTTTGGAGTTCCAATTTCTTTAGTTTTTTATAATGCTACTTAATTTTCTTCGATTAAATTAACTGCATTTGCTCATGAAAAAGGAATTAAATTACATTACTCTGCAAATTACTATCCATGGGGAAATGGGTTGGCTAAATCTACGAACAAGAATCTGATCAAGATTCTAAAAAAGATGGTGATAGAAAATCAGAAGAGTTGGCACTCAGCATTACAAAATGCTCTATGGGATGATAGGGTCACCCCCAAGACTGCTTTAGGTGTGTCCTCATATAGCATTGTTTATGGAAAAGAGACCATTCTACCCTCTTCCATAATCGCCCAGGCATCCAGAGGATCAAATAATGAAGTTTTGCAAATAAGGATACACAATCTTTTGAAGGCAGAAGATTCTAGAGCCAAGGCTAGAGAACGTTTTAAACAACAACAGGAAGTAGTAAAGATATGGTTTGATAAACACAAATCTGGTACAAAATAATTTGAGGTGGGAGACTTGGTTCTCAAGTGGGATCATCCCCATGATGAGAAAGGAAAACACAAGAAATTCCAACAGCTATGGATAGGCCCTTTCCAGATTGCTGCAAAGCTTGGCCCCTCAACCTATAAATTGCAGGATCTACAAGGGTGGGAAGAGAACTTACCAGTAAATGGTTTAGTTCTCAAACCTTATTTTTCCTGAGTTTCATTTTGTTCTTTTGTCTTGTACATAATTATTTTGATTTGGCTGTTTATTTTTTATTGGTTTTATTCATATTTTGTTGTAGTTTAGGTCTTGACCGATTTCAATAAGCAAGAGGCAAACTTTTGGTTGCATGGAGAATGTCAGAGTTTTGGAGTAATGAAAGTCCTTTTAATATAAGACTGTGTACTATTGTTTATCTGAAAGAAGTTCTTCTAGTTTAGCAGTTTTCCTGAATGGCTATGAACACATTGAAGTTCTACTCAATCCTTGTAAAATAAACCTGGATCAAAAGGTCTGGAATACTATTTTGAGGCTCCATCCATCAAACATTTAAAATGTCCTAAGGGGTGACAGTGAAAGACCCACGGAAAGGAAGAAAGGTAAACAACATGTTATATATAAATGATCCCATGTCAAGAATTGAAAGCCAAAAGGAAAATAAGAGTTGAGAGCTCCTATAAAAGAATTATGCATCGAAAGGAAGTACTGAACCACATGAGTACTAAATTGCCAAAGTTTCTTCTCCGTCTATGAGCTTAAAGTTAAATATATCTCTCACACAAAAGGACATTATGGATATAAGAGCCTGAATATAAATTTCAAAAAGAAAGGAATGCAGGAGGACTCATATGCAAAGAACAAAAGTTCAAAAACACAAAAGTGCAAAATGACATGGGAATGAGGAACAAATGAATATTGTTGTTTACCATATGTTACAATCCTGTGGTGCCCAAGCTGGAATCTACCTGAAGACAGAAGTAATAAATGAAACTCACCTCCTGGCCTCGAGAGAGTTATCTTGACATGGAAGTCTTGGTTTCCCTTCTCCTAAATCGGACTATCATTAATGATTAAAAGTACATATATTTTCCATTTGGGAAATCCAGACATCTAGAAGAATTCAACATATTGGTTTTATTGTCAAACAGTCTATTATTTAAGGAAGAAATTATCCAGAGATCTAGGTTCACCAGATAGTCGCCAATTGTTGCGGCTGCAAATTTTTTCCCAAATTTTTTAAAATTTTGGACCCTCCTTTTATTTAATATTGCCTAATTTTGTTTGGATTCATGAATTCTGTTTGTTTTCTCACTGCTGAAAGTTGAGTTAATTTGAGGAAAACTGTTTTCATGCTTTTCGAGAATATTTTTTGTTGTTTTCACCGTCGTTCTGGAGGTAAAACAAGTTTTTTGTTGCTACCCGGCTGAAGGTCTGTTGGAACTTAGCGTTTAGTTTTTTTTATTTTATTATTTATTTTTCGGAGGCCATTCAAACAACGCTTCGGAGCCATCTTTCCTTATGGAACCTCCATTGCGGAAGCTGGACGATGAGTCTTCTGTAGGATAGTTTGGACTTCTCCGATGTCGTGTTTTGACTTGTTTTGGCATTTTCGGAAGGTTTTATGACTTTGATCAGGGGCGGCAGTCTGATTGCCTTCCTCCATTGCGGCTCTTGATTAAACTAAGTATCCGTTTTGTATCCGCTCCACCCACCGATGTTTTGTTTGGTTTCACCGATATGTTTTTATTCACCGCGGAGTCCGTAGTCTTTTCATCTTCCGTTGTTTCGGCTGCGTACTTCGCTAACCTCCCGGCGCTATGTCACCCCAGTCGCCGAAGAGGAATCCCCGCCTGATGCTTTAGTGTTTATTCTTCTGGACTCCGATAGGAATGGTGGTCCTAAGGAACTTGTTGTCCATTTGAAGCTCTCCGTTGTGGATGTTCCTTGAACTATCTTCCTGGTGTTTAATGTTTCAAGCTGCTGATAAGGTTTTTCCCACCTTTTGTGAATTTTTAACTTTCTTTGGGAGGTAGTGGGGTCTTTGTTTCAGGTTAAAGGTTGTGCAGCAAAAGCGCAGTATAGGACCTCATTTTGTTGATCAATTTTATTATGGCTGAAAAGATGCATTCCTAATTAATTGTTAAATTTTGCAGATGGACTCAAAAGGATCTCTAAGATCACTGCGGCAAGGAGGCATAACCAAGGGATAAAGCTGAGGAGATTTGACGGAAGAGTGAAAAACAGAGTTTTCATGAAATCAACGCGAAATAAGAAGGGAAAAATAAAGAAGAGGCAGAACCGATGATGATAGAAGTCCAGGTTTGGAAAGGGCCCATCAGTTACTAAGATTAATCCGAAATGTAACATACTACGCAAATAATGAGCACTCAAAAGAAAACAAATTGGGAGACTAAACGGTTTTGAGAAGCCCAAGAGTCATTGGGGAGCAGCCCAATAGTTTGGTTCTTTTTGTATAAATATAGGAGATCTAGATAAGAAAAAGACTTTTTCCCAGTTAGATGAGTGAAGACATATTGTAAGAAGAACTATTTCCTTTTGCAATAGATATTTACAGTTTTCCTGTTGGAGAAAGCTTGGTGGGATGTTCAAATGTTATGCTATGGATTTGTTGAAGAGGAACTATTTTGTTTTCAGCTTTGTGTCCATTAACTGTGAGATCGTTCTAACTTATTAGGACCTATGTTCTTGTCTGAATGATTTCTGGTTCATTTTATGAAATTTACCACCATGAGTAATGAATGTTGTTCATAAGCAATTGGCTATCTGGTTGTTTAAATATCTTCAATTGTTCATGTGTTTTGGAAGAAATATCAACTATCTATAATTTCTCTTTATAATGCATGCACAAGATACATTACTCATTAATAAGTGACAATCTTGCCCCCTAGGGATAGGTAGGTAGTTAGATTTAATTTCTTGCTGTGTGTGATTTAGATGCATGAGAGCCTAAGACAAGAGCTAAGAACCTACGCATCACATTGTGAACACTCCTTGCATTCTCAATCAATCTGCATTTTAGATAGGCACTCGCATATCATATTTAGAGTCAAAAAATAAAAAAATATACACGGTGGATCAGGCCGCAATCGGTAAAAACTTTTTATTTTTGTTACTTGACCTACGGTAGCCGGACCGCAAACTAGACGGATTCCCTACACCAAACAGTCATGGGCTAGTTGGGAATGTTGACTGGGGAGAATCCCTTGCTGTTGTTGCCTGTAGTTTTCTAGGCCTTAGCAGTGCCATAACCTCTAGGGCATACAACATATGTGCCCTGGAAGCCTGATGCACACCCTGGATCCCTGCCACCCTCTACATGGTGAATAAGACAATCCTTAGAGCCCTGTCTATCACTGCCCTGATGGGGATTTTGTTCCCCGATGTACTTGTACCTGGTACATAGTTCTAATCTATGAGCTCTCTGGTGGTAATGTCCCCACCATGGGAACCTGTCAGTGAGATGGGGGCACCCCATTTCGATAGGCCAGTCAAGAAGTAGATATCTTCTACCTCCACTGTAACTATGTGTGCCCCCCCCTCGAAATACTAATGTTCTGGATTCCACATTCTCAGTATGTGTTGCAGTAATCTCTCATGGGACACCATGCTTGGTATCCAGAAGAACTTTAAGAGCCCACAGTCCTAGATTGCGGCAATGGAAATTGTATTCCTTTTAGCAGCAACATCCTCGTTATCATGTGTTCTTTCCTTCCATATCACCATATTTTGGACACCTAGACCTGCCAAAAACAACAATGGTATGCATTAATATCATTCTTGAGTCATTGCAAATCAAAAGAATGAATAAATTTTTCTCATATCATTTATTTAACTTCTCCATGGCCGGCACCGCCTACGCCCCATTGGAGATAGGTGGTGGCACCGCCTATCTACCATGTTCTTGGCGCCGTTCTCGGGTGGTATCGTGGTGCCCACATATTGGATTTTAGGGCTTGCCAAATAGGCCCAAAACCCCACCAAATACCAAAATAGAAGCTATGAAATGAATGGTAAGGGTCTTAGCTGTTACCTGCAACTGACGAGACTAAAAACAGACGGTGGAAACTCTTAATATCAGCTGTGGAAGTTCTAGCTAGAAAATGCTCCAAGTGCTTTCTGCTAGAGGCAAATAGTGAAATGTTTTGATTTTTTACAATTTACTTGCCTTATATAGACATTGTTTGTGTCTGACTTACTATAGTTTTGATATTACATCATGTTCTAGTCAAAATCTATTTGTCATAATCCCTTAATGTTGATTTTGAATGCATTTAACACTTGTTTATGAGTCGTCTGTAGGTTGAATTTCGTAAGAAGCATTGGAAAGTTTTTTTATGGATTTTTTGTACTTTCACAAAATGAAAAAGTTCATCGAGTGTTTATTACGACACTTTGTCACGCTCATTAAAATCTAGTATCAAAGTTTCGAGTCCAGTTCAAGTTTCTTTCCAGGCTCATAAAATACGACATTGTGTAAAGAAGCATCATGGCGTTCTCTTTTCACCTCTTTTTTAGGATCCTTGAAACAAGAAAAATTCATCGAGTCCATTTATGATTCTTTCCAGGCTTGTAAAACGTTATGTTGTGCAAAGAAACCTCATGGAGTTCTCTTTATACCCTTTTTAGGCTCACTAAATACGAAAAGATTTTTGAACGATCTTGTCTTATTCACGCTCGTTAAAGTATTTGAAGAGTCATCCGTCTGATGGTAGGTTATCTCTTTCTCGGTTCAGATAGGACTATTTACAAGAAAGGAACACTCTAACCAATCATGACTGGAAGATTTCTATAAGGTATGATTTTACACTTTTTCAGGCCTTAGAGACTAAATCATACAAAAAAGGACCCCCATAGATTTTTCTTCCATATTCATTCAAACTCTCTAAACATGAACGATACCGAGTTTTCTTTGAGTGGACTCGTTAAATTAAACATTGAGAGGCCCATTTGGGAACGAACCCCTCCTCTCTCAGGTTCATAAAACATATGAAACTGGACTTGTCTTATGACAAGCTATATCGAGTGTTTGTTACCCTCTTTGAACTCGTAAAACCGAAAAGAGGCACTCATCGATCATGATGGGGAAAATGGGAAGGGAATCATTTTGTAAATAATGGCATTTGTTTGTCATTACCTTTGAAAATGGAACTTGTATGCACAACCATGTCAGTCAATTGGGTATTCAGCTGATCTCCGTGACGATCCACTTTCATGAGTCATGTCAATCCTTTGAGTCTTTCAAAAGAATGTATTGTCCACTCTCGGATTGTGTATCTGTCCTATGTAGTCATGCTGCCAATTCATTTTGTTTTGTCACTTGATGTTCAAAGGGGATCTAAAGATTTTTTACCTCTGTAGTCTACATAGTCTTTGTGTCAATATTTTTGAGTCAGTAATATGGTTACTACATTCACATCATTCCAGAACTATGTTCCGAGTTTCATGTCGTCGATGTGGGACTAATCATGACCCTCCTTCGACGAGACTATTCATGTTGACATCAGCTCATCATCTAGGAAATAGTCTTAGAAACAATATTTAGTACCTTGAGATCTATATGCCTTAATGACAGATTCTCTCTCTCTCGACATAGGTTCACATCATTAACCTTTGATCGATAGAATTGACTGGGTTTTCAACATTAAGACATATATTCTCACTCAGTAGATTGTACTAGGGTACCTTGGGAATCATTTACATTAATGGTGATATCCCTCGCACTTGTTAACGGTTCGCATCATTGGCCGGTAATCAAGTGGTTTCTACCATGTTCAACTTTAGATCATTGTAATCACATGGATAGAATTGTATTTTGTGGAAGACGAGACAAAAACCCTGGGTATTTGTTTAAAAGTACTCATTGCTTTTTCCCCAGGTTGCGATGGAGTTTTGTATATCTAGCATGGATCCACATTTGTATGGTCATGGCTATGCTCAAATTTGTGTCTGTATGACATAGATCTACATTGTATGTCTGGTAGCTATGTCCAAGTTTGAGTCCTCTATCACATGGATCTACACTGTATTCTAGCAGCCATGCTTGTTTATTCCACTCATGGATCTGCATTGTATTGGTCTGCAGCTATGAGTTTGGTTACTTGTGTCTATGAGTCAACATACTGATGTACCACAGATGCCTACTTGGCTACATACTCCGATTGATCCAACATTTTCATCTCCTAGCGATGACTTGTTCTCAAAGCTCTCATTTATCGTATCACTCTAAGACTCATGATTTGGGGGGCATTATGTTATACCAAAATCTTGTCACCATCATGTGATACGACATTTGATATACCTACTTGCCCTGAATCCCAGCTTCTGGAGTGGAAACTAAATGGTTTTTTATCAATCTGTCATACAAATTCCCAGCACCATGCATACCCCTTTATCCAGGAGCGATACCCCTGCTCACATCGCCTTTCATCGGTTGTCCACAAGAGGTGCCACTACCCATTTCCCTTGGTCCATAGGTAGTTATTACTAGAACCTCTCTGTCATAGAAGGAGAAGTGCGGTACCCGGGGTAAAAAGGGAAAAATAGAAGTTTTTCGAGGGTTCTAGATGATAAGCCTCATGTACTGCCTTATCCCTACTATTGTGGGTTGGTTGAGCTCGATATCCCTCATCCTAGGATATTAGAGGCCACCTCACCCACTGATTTCTCAACCATCTCTATCCATTAAATCCCTAAAAATATGAGCTCATAGCCATGGTTGAGGGGGGGACATTGAAGGTATTGTTATGCTGTTGGATTGATTCTTGGCTCAAGATCATTTGGAGAGAGCATAGTGAGCTAGATTCGGATATTTTGGGCATGAAGAGCTGGTTTCATGGAGATGCATGTCAACACTAAGGCTTGGTTGTAAACTTCTTCATATTTTCTAATGCAAGTTGATTTATGTCCCACATATGATGTTGTTGTTGTGATTTCGCATATATATGTTGCTAGATTCCTTAGTCACTAGCATAGATTAGTAGATCATATTCTGGTTACTTTGATTCATTTCGTGTTGAGATTTTTGTAGGTACACAGGTGAACTGTCAAAGCCTTGTATTCTAGATATCTACAGTGTCTAGGGAGAGTCTTCAACCTCTGTCCTCTATTTGTTCTAGATCTAAACCATTCAGACCAGTGGAACACTTTGATGTTTGTAGGAGGTGAAATATTCTAGGTAACAGAGGCTTATCCCAACTGATCTGATTAAGTGGCACTTGAAATCCTAACCTCTAGGGATGATCCCTCACCTTCCTTCCAAATAATCTCAACTCATTTGATATCCCTTTGTCCTATATAAGCAATCTCTCCCTTGTGGATGGGAGATGATCAAAAAATTACATTTATGGCGTTGGAATTAATATAGGTGTGAGAGGTAAAGAGTTTGGCACTTGAGTGAGAGGCTTGTATAGTTTGTGGATCAAAATATTGTGCATAGAAAAAAAACACTAAAGCTTGGTTGGAATCTTTCCATCTATTTAATTTAATACAATATGTTTTCCCTTTCCTGTAAACTTTGTGTAATAATCCCTTTTTATTATGTTTCTCTTTGGTCATTGATATATATTCGCTTGATTATATTGTATGTTTCCATTATTTGGTTGGATATGATCTATGTAGGTTATTAAAACATCAACTGAGATAAGGATCTCTAGCCAACAAGGACCATCTTCAGAGGGAAGGTAGAGGTTTTATTATGTTCAACTGATATTTCCAAATCTAGGGAGAGGATTTCATAGTTAGGATTTTCTTTGTTCTAGATCTATCCCATTTAGACTAGGGAAATAGTTCATTTTTGCACCTACCAAGGATTTCCACTAGTATTCACTCATGCCAATAAAGAAAGAAAATTGTGGAATGAGAATTTTGGCCATCTTAATTACAAGTACCTTTCTGATTTACATGAGAAGAATAGAGTCATAGGTTCGACAACCATCAAATTTTCTAAAGGAGACTTTCAAGGTTACATTCTAGGAAAACACCTAGAGCATAAGTATGAGAGAGTCAATCATGAGTGAATTTCTACACTCCTTGAGCTTCTTCATCATGATATTGTTGGTAAATTCCCTCATATTTCATTGAGTAATTCCAAATATGTCCTCACATTCATTGATGAGTTCTCCATACAATGTTGGGTCTTCTTTCTTAGATACAAGTTAGAAGTATTTGGTTATTTCAAGGTTTTTAAAGGCTTGGAAGAGAACCAATCTGGTAGGAATATAAAATCCCTCATATATGATAATGGTGGGAAGTATACCAAATATTACAATTTTTTGAATATTTAGGTATCGAGATGCATCATTATATTCCAAACACATCATAGTAGAATGGTGTTTCTAAGAGGAAGAATATATCTCTCAATGAGATGGCTACTTGCATGTTAGAGGATAAGTATTTTCCACCAAATTTCTGGGATGAAGCACTCAACTATACAAACTATATACATAGTAATATTCCATGCAAATCCTTGTATGGAATCACTCTTTTCAAAGCGTGGAGTGGACATAGTCCTGATGCATCTCACTTATGTATTTTTGGCCCAAAAGATTGGGCTAGAATTCCACCTGAGAAGAGAAGGGATTTTCGTCCCCAAATATAAGAATTAATATTTTTTAGCTATCCACTAAAATCCAATGGTTACAAACTAATCAATTTTATCACTCAAAAATCATTCATTTGAAGGAGTGTTCAATTCAAAGAAGATCCCATGTTAGCAACTCAAATTGGAATGATCATCTTCCCTACCACCTGTGAATGTAAGTGAAGTTTCTCATGATCCTGATCATATTTATTTTTCTGATGATGAATACCATATGATTTCATATCCAATAAATCCAAAAATTCCTAAACTAGAAGAAAAAACAATACAAGCAACTGGAGAACTTTCTAGTAATTCTAGAGATCCTAGGAGAAATAGATCTTAGTTAGAAAGTGCCATTTCTGTCAAGGATCCAAGTTTTGTTTTTAAGTGTTATTTGATGGTTGAATCCAATCCACAATAATATGAAGAATCCTGGCATGACCCAAGTTGCAAGTATTCCATGGAAGAATAATTTTTCTCACTGCAAAAGTATGAAACGTGGGAGCTAGTCTCTCTCCCACCTGGCAGAACGCTAGTGAAGTGCAAATGGATTTTTAGAACAAATTTTTATGATGCTGGAACACCAGTGAAGAATAGTTAAAAAAAAAATTCTAAGGGACTCTCCAAATTCCAATACCTATACTATAAAGATACCTTTGCACTAGTTTCAAAGATAGATTCAATAAGACTAGTTATGATCATATCAACATCCAAGCAATGGGAGGTACATCACATGGATGTAAATATTGAACTCCTACATGGTTGTATCAAGAAAGATATATATATATATATATAT
>LPNX010036972.1:560661-571000 GCA_001517045.1 Pseudotsuga menziesii
GAAAAAATGGCATCATCGAAAGCTGCTTGAACAAGGTTTTCTCCATGACATACTTGGGGATACTTAAAACAATTCTTGAGGATTTATATCTCTTAGTATAGCTATGGAATTAAATTATATCCATACAAGGATGCATTACACCTACTAAATAAGTTCAATATGGAATATTTCAATCCAATAAAAAATCCTTTCCTTTCACGAGCGAGACTTGAATATGAAGGTTCAACTGCTTTGGTGAGAATAACCTTGTACAGAAAGCTAGTTGGTTGTTTTCTCCATATTACTCACACTCAAAATAATATTGCATATGCAGTGAGTGTGGGATCAATATACATGGAAAATCCATATGAAATCCATTGGAGGGAATCCAAAACAAAATTGCACTATGTGCAAGGGACACAATCTCATGGAATTCACTATGTTGCAGAATTTGTCTTAGATTTCCATGGTTTTACTGATTCTAATTTGGTTGGAGATAAAACTGATTGAAAATCAAATTCAGAATATGTGTTCATGCTTGGAGGAGGACCTATTTTCTGGTAAATTAAGAAGCAAATTAATATTTCACTCTCTTTAGCTGAGGGGGAATACAGAGGAGTTGTGCATGCAGCTACTCAATGTTTATGGTTGCAAGGAATACCTTGAGATTTTGAGATTTATTTTGGAAATCACAGTAGCCATATTTTGTGACAACCAAATTGATATAAGGATCCCAAGAAACCTTGTTCAAATGCATCCAAGCAAACATATAGAGATTCATATGCGCAACATCATAGGACTAGTGCATGATCATATCATTGCTCTACACTATTGTGCATCATCTAAACAAGTTGTAAATATCATCTCTAAGGTATTCTAAGAGAAGACATTAATCCATCACAAATCGCTTTTTGGGATATCTGGTCACATGGTAAATAAATATTGAAGATAATATTTCACAGTTTTGTATATGTCCATGTTTTGATGGGAGGTATTTTCCCATTATGTTTTCCTTATTTCTTTCTTTTTGTGGAGAATTAGTATGTAAATGGTGACTAAGCCTCATTTATAGGCCTTATATATATGATATTTCACATAATTAAAGATTACAGGAGGCATTATAATATTAGAAAAAAACATCACCATACTTAGGACATCTTTATTAGTCATCATGATTAATTTCCTGGGTGCTAGACCAAGTAGTTGGCTACATCTTGTATTATTTGGTCAACACTTTCCGTGATTAATCCTAGTAGTACAATTATCCTCATTTTGGATAATATTCTATCTTATTTATTGAATTTCCAATTTATAAGGGAGCATATCCCTATTTTTCTTCTTTGTCCATCTTTTTATGCTTTAAATTAGAAAATGATAAAGCTAGTCAAACAGAAATTGCCTCCTTTTTTGTCCAACGCATAATCCATATTTTTCTCCTTATAAGGCATGATTTTATTGAACTTCCATCACTCATTATATGATATACCTTACTTTTTTAATTCATGACCTCCTTGACTTGTTTGGAAAGTGTTTTATGCACCTAGGGGGGGCTATTTATTTAAAGAAAGCCTGCTTTTTTGTGAGGATTTATCTTTCCTTCCAAGGAATTCAAATATCTGATGTAATTATATATTTGTACAGCCATACCATTTACAAAGTTTGTATGGTGTACACTTATTCAATATAAGTTTATGTTATGCTCCAATTAGTCTCCATTTTTTAGTCAAAATTATTCATATTGCTTGACATTTTTTCCTGAGATCAATTGTTCTAAGTATGGGATGAATTTTCACAATGGATATGAAATATTTTTCATATGTATGGATGAATTTTTCTTGGATAACTTAATATTTATTCTTTATTCCATTCAATCTTAGGGGGATGACATCATTGTTTTCATCGGGTCTCTCATATTCTTCTATTCCACACTACTTGGGAGGCCTCTCTTGTTCCAAGAATCCTTATTGCTCAAAATTTGCACATCCTTCTAGCACAGAGGAACCATATTCACATTATAATCATGTAGTTACATATTTGGTGGTTTTATTTCCTCTCTGATTCTTATCCTCTCCTGTCAACTAATTTTTTTGTTTGCTTATTTTTACAATTTTCCTTATTTCATCCCTTCTTGCTTGTATTTTCTCCTTCTAGAGTCATTATTTGTATATATCTATGACTTGACAAAGATAATATCCATTTACTTAACACCCCACCCCTGTATCGTAGAGATTATGTTGTCATTATGTCAGGGTTCATTGAAATTATCCTCTTCTAAACAAAAAGCATCTTCAGCCACAAAGAAATTTTCTCCAAGAATTGTTTTCTTTGTCCTAGTTCAAATTTCTCTTTTTCACAACTATAATATTCAATTTATTCAATAGAAAATTCTATAATGTAGCCCTTATTCACATGCAAGAATCACAAATTTAGGGATTTGGCCTAAGTATGATCCAAATACTTTAGTTCCTCAATCTTTTTCTTTGTCCACATGATCGAAACAAGTGCACTCCATGTGGTATGTATCTTAGCTTGCCTCTTAATCCATTCCTAGAGTAAAAAAATTAAAAGAATAAAATTGTATGTATATATGAATAAAGTGATCTATCTTTCCAATATTGTAGTGAAATTGAAATCTCTCTGGTATCTTCTTGCATTAATTCATCCTACTTTATTTCAAACCACTCTTCAAGATATGATTTCAAAGGTTTCCACCTCATATCTCCAACCCTCCTACAGAATTCATGTCAAGTCTCGGAAATGGATTCATTTATTGGTTGTAGCCTGACAGAGCCAAGGTTCCACATAAAGGACCAAAAAAAAAACCATAAGCATTGATAGTTTTGGTACCCTGTGGAGAGAGTAAAGTCTCTCCCATGATGTGCATAAGAAATTACACAAAACTTCAATCAAGATTTTGCAAGAATGAAGGATTCCATCTCAATTAACATAGTCTCGATTCATCTGTATCGTTCAACACAGTCATCATTCACAATATATTATACCACAGTTAACATATATTTAGTAACATTCATTCAGAGAAAACTATCACACATCAAGTAACATAAATATAGATGTTATTATATTAATCTTTAGCAAAATGGGGGTTGTATCTATACAACAAAACTCAATAGGTTAATTCATTACTTTAGGATTCTTGTCACTTACAGAGAACATCATAAAATGTCTCAAAGCCCCAAAAGATACAACAATACAGTCATTGTATAATTTTTAAACAACATTGGTAATCATTCTTATTCAAACCAATCCTTTACAAAATTATACCTTAACATAGGCTACATTTCCCGAAAACCATAGATTAAAACTGGTGAACAATTTCTTAACCAATTCTTTTAGGTGCAAATGATTCCTCTCCTTAGGGTTGAAGAAAAATTTCATGACCAAAACTTGGGCACAAACAATTACACAACTATTTTTGTTGATGAGTTCTGACTTTTCGGGAGAGGAAATTTGAGGGAACATTATTACTTCAAAACTATCTAGATCTTATTCTGTAAAGCAACAAAGATGGAACCAACATGAAAAATTCATGTATTCTGAGGAATGATATGAGTAATCCACTACAAAGAACAATAGAATATTTATTCCCTATGAGGATTGAACGATTGGAAAATGGAGTTCATTTTTTAGGTTTTTGTTGGCAAGGGATCGAGTGCACATCGTGTGACCTAGGATGAAGCGACAAGTATCAAAGGGCGTTGTGCAATAGGAGGTTCTAACAAAGTGTGGTCGACCTGGTATGAAGTAGTTAGAGTTTGGTCCAAGTTGGTTAGTAAATTAGTAGACGTGGACCTTTTTGTAAAGGAGAAAGATCATAAATAGAGTTCGGAATGTTGTGAAATTTCATCGAATCTTTTGTCTATGATCATCTTGTCATCTTTTGTTTGCAATTTTTTTTCTAATCTACGGTTTTGCTCTGAGAATGTTATCAAAAGGATTTTTTTTAGATGTATTTTGACATGCAGAAGTTAATATGATAAGAATGTTGATGGGAACTCTATGTTGTCCTTGTCTGCAATGTGATCTATGTCTTGTAATTTATTCTTCTGTAGTTAATTTATGTGATTTGAGTGATACGATATCTATGAATGTGATGTGATTTAACCTCTTGATGTTTAAAAAAAAAAATTCTCATTTGAATGATGCAAAGTCTTCGTATGGTGAATGAATTCTTATATGTCGACTTCTTTTCTGAACAATGAAATGTTGCGATACTAGATCTAGTGCAAATGATCGCAAGTAGTTTCAGTAAATTATAAGTTAAAACTCCTCCCTGGATATCTAAGTTATAATGCGACTTAGAGAGACTAAGTGTTGTAAAGGAAAGTATCCTATGGCTAGGGTTTAAGAGGCCATCAACATACTAGGGTTGAAAGGTGGATGCATATAGTTCTGCAAGTATATATAAGCAAGATTTAGAGATAAGAAAGGTCCACACCTGATTAACTAAAGGCTGGTCCAAGATTTCTCTAGCCCTTCTCCTACTCCTCTTCCTCAAGAGACCTGGAAAACAAGTTATACCTTCCTCAAACCAAATAGACTATATGAAAAGAGATTATATTCAATGAAACATAAAAATATAATCTAATATATAACATCATATAATCACAATCAGAGATTCAATATACTAGACACATTTATTTGGGAAGAATAAGGACATCACATCTTTATTAATCTTGAAAACAAGTACAAGTATACCTTCTCTTCAAGTTGGGCACCTCACGAAACCTTGATCTAGTTCTGCTGCTTCTTTTTTCCAAGGAACTTAGCCTCCAAGTTCTGCAACACAAGGGGATGATCACTAAGGAAAAGGTGTGGGCAAAGAGAGTCCCAGTTCCTCCGACATAATGATGCAAAGATTCCTAGTCTCCTCTCATGGACCTCCCTACCTCTATTTATATGCTTTATGAAGAGTTAGGGTCGAAGACAAAGTAGTTAAAACTGAAGGAGTCAGTTGCATAACTACCCAAACTACCCAAATTACCCGAATTTCAAAATATATATTTTTTGACATTTTTTGGAGGCATACACGGGTATTATATAGAGAAAGTAGCATACGTACACGGGTTTCCTTAAGGAAACTCACATACACATAAAAAAACTACTTTTTAGGGTACTTATAGGAATTTTCAGACTTTGGTGTCTTCTGAAAAGTTTTATCTAACATAGATACCTTTCCAATGGTGCATAGATGAGGTCAAATGAAGTTACAAAACTCTAGATATGGGTGCTCCAAGTTAGGTGTTTTTTCAGTGACTTTCAATCACTTTCATGAAGTGTTGACATGCGACGAAATCATGGGAAAGTGGTCACAGGAAGAGATGTGTCATTTTGAGCTATAACACTAAGTTCACAAGTCCTCTTACTTTCTACAGAAACATGGTTCATGTAGCCCTCCCTAAAATATCTTGGGTGAGACTGCATCTTCTTCGCAGGTGTTGTCGAATAGGGTAAAACCTATCTAGGATGGTGTTTAGGGAGATTGTGTCGAAGGTGTTGACACTGTGTGAACCCATGTCGACTGAAGCATTTCAAAAAATTGTTCTACATCTCATTGGGGAGGTGACGACAAAGTAAAAAAAAATAGTGTGATTCGCGATGGGGCCACCTGAAATCCATATCTAAGTGCGATGCGATGGAGAGAAGCAATGGCTCACCACATTTTACAATCTTACAAATGCAGAATTGGAGACCATCATCAATGAATGACCCATAGAATGGAAAGTTTCGGTTAGCATAGAGGAGTTGTTGGACACGAAAGTGGCTCCACCACCCGACATGCAAGTTGATCAGGAGTAGATGAAGGAGTCTGACAAGGAATCAGAGGAAGATTCATCCAAGACTCTGATCGATTCAGATATAGAAAAATAAGCAGAAGAAGGTAGGACCAATAGAAGTTTTGAACAAGGACAGGGAAGTAGTGCACCTAAGATGGCAGACATCTAGGTCAGTGGCTTATTTGTCGTGGTCACTACCATTACTACTAAGAACAAAGCATAGTTTAAGCATCATTCAACTGAGTATTTCCAGAAGGTTAATGGATTTTTTCAATCCCTGATGAACACCATATTGGAGAAGGTACCAAAGGTTAATGTCCTGCAAAGAGTAGAAGAGATAGGTACAGGTAAAAGAGTGAGCATTGTGCATATTCCACCATGCACGCTCGAGACAGCAAGCGAAGATGTTGACACAACTATTCAGCAATTCGATATAATCAGCCTCAATTTCAACGAGATGCCAATGCAGATGCTTGTATGACTACAGAAGGAAGCAATCTAGGAGATCATAGATCGCAATGAAATCATGAATGATCATCTAGTGAAGTCACAAAAACAAATAACATCATAAAAGGAGGAAATAATGAAGAAAGCACATGAAGCAGAGCTAATGAAAATAATGAAGGCCTTCGAAGACAGAGAAATACTGCAGAAGGAAATCTCAGCCGCTTGCAAGGAAATTACTGACATCACCTCAGATATTTTTGCGGAAGCCAAAATAATGAGACTAGGACATATAGTTTCATATTTAAAGAAGGAGAATGAGGACTTGTAGGAATGCATAGTCACGAGTACACCATTTGAGCAAGTCACAGAACATAGAAGTAAGATAGAGGATGCAGCAACTCAAATCAAGGATTGTGAGAAAATGGCGAAGGCTATGGAAAAAGAAAACACACAGTTTTGGATGAGTATGGTTCAGGATGAGCAATTGCAACAGCTAGGTGCACAGCTTCATGAGGAAAAGGAACATCTAGTGACAACGCGAGAATCCCTAAAAACGATTCCTTGAGTTGTGCAGGTCGGTAAGGCAACATAATTGAAGGAATTACGACAACAAGCCAGAAAAGTGTGAAAAAGGAATCAGTGCAGAACTACATAGTTATATGAGCTCCAAGAACTCAGTGAGCAGTTGGCACCTAAGTACATGGATGCACTTGCAAACACTTATTTGGTCTACACACAAGTGACAATGAATATTGTAGAGCATCTGGCCAATCAGTACATGGAATATTGTGTAACACTCGGTACATGAACCAAGGAAGAAGTCGATCAAGTCAAGAAGGAACATGATGACTTCAAGGCCAAGTTGACCGAACATACGATGTCCAGTTGACGTGGCTCAAGGATGAGACACAAGTTTGTGTTGGGCCCTTATTGGTAGGGTATCAAGTGCACATAGTGTGACATAGGAGAAAGAGACAAGTATCAAAGGGCACTAAGTAAGAGGAAGTTGTCAACAAGCGTGGTCGTTTTGGTCGAAAGAAGTTAGAGTTTGGTCCAAGTTACTTAGAAAATTAGTAGATGTGGACATTTTTTAATGATAAATCCTATAAATAGAGTTAGGAATGTACTAAAAGATCATCGAATATTTTGGCTATGATCATCTTATCATATTTTGTACAAAAACAGTTTTGTAATCTATGGTTTTGTTCTAAGGTTGTCGACAAAAGGATGTGTTTTGAGATGCATTTTGACCCGCAAAAGTTAATATGATAAGAATGTTATTTGGAAACCTATGTTTTCTTTGTTTACGATGTGATCTATGTCTTGTGATTTATTCTTCTATAGTTAATTAATGCGATCTGAGTGATAGGATGTCTATGAATCTGCTATGATTTATCCTCTTGATAATTAATGAATTTTTTTGATTATTTGAATGATGCAAAGTCTTCGTAGGGTGAATGAATTCTTATATGTCAACCTCTTTTATGAACAATGAAATGTTGTGATACTAGATCTGGTGGGAATGATGGTATGTAGTTTGGATAAATGATGAGTTAAAAGTCCTCCCTAGATCTCTGAGTTGTATTGTGACATAGAGACATTAAGTGCGCAAGTCCTCTTTCTTTCTGCGGAAACGTGGTTCCTGCATCCCACCCTTAAACATCTTAGGCGAGATTGCATCTTCTTCACGGGTGTTTCTAGATAGGGTAAAACCTGTCTAGGCTGGTGTTCAGTGAGATTTCATCGAAGGGTGTCAACGGTGTGTTAACCTCTATCGACTGAAGTGTGTCAACAATTTTCACTTAAAACCTATTGCTACACAATTTCTTGGTTGGTTTTGGTTAATAAAGAAGACTGGAGACATAATTATATGCCAGTGTGGTAGATGGTTAACTAAGGAGGAATTTTGGTGTTGGTCAAATCTATATTAAAGAGTATTTGTGTCTATTGGTAATCAATTTCTCTTATTCCAAAGGGCATTTTAGCTAATATCTAAAAATAATTTATTATTGTATAGTTTGTATAGGAATAAAAGTAGTGGAAGGAATTCAACTTGTCAAATAGTCAAGGATTTCCAAACCTAAGGATATAGGATGATAGGGCTTAAAATGTTGTATTTGTTTAGCTATACTTTATCATCAAAAATTCTTTGGAAGCTTATGTTCAATAAACTCTTATGGAGGAAGGTGATGATGGCATAGTACTTATAGAATAAAGAACTAAAAGAATGGAATATACAAGAGAGAATTTCCTTTAAAAATGACTCTAATATTTGGAAAGGATTGCTAAAATCTTTTGATATTATAGGTAATTAGATTTTTTTGGAAATTAGGAGAGGTAATAATTTAGTAATTGGTGAGTAAATTTGGAATGGGTTGTGGAAATCATGGTATTTATCAACCACTTCGGTTAACCATTCATGGAAAAGGAATTACGAGACTAGAGGATGTGTAAGGCATGTGATTCATGGATTTGGGATCCAAGAATATAAATCTAATGAGGATATACACATACATGGTGACCACTCTGTTGAATGAACACAATACATAACATTATTCAAGTTACATAATGCCATATTTTCAAAGGATCACAATGATGAACTAAACTTTCTTAGAAATAAATCTATTCAAGTGCTTACTACTAAACTTGGATATGAAGAAAAAATAGTGATGGGAAGGGAGAAGAAAATATATGGTGGTGGAAAGTTGTATGAGTTAGTTTTCCCTCTTAAAACTAAAATATATCTATGGATTACATTGAAAAATAAGATATTAACTTTGGATAATGACCAAGAAATAAATTGGATACGGCATGGATGTTGTTATTTGTGTAAGAGTGCAAATGAGACTTTGGATCATTTGCTAGTAAATTGTCCACTCTCTAATATTGTCTGGATGGAGAGGAACCGAAGTTGCAAAATCAATGGTATAAATTAACTTTGATAGATTTCTTGGAATCCTCGTTGACTAATGGATTTGTTTCTTCTAACAAATCTTTACCATCTTATGTTTTATGGGGAATCTAGATAACAACAAACAAAATTATTTTTGAAGGGAAACTAGGCTCATTTACTAAGGCCATCTCATCAAATTAGACTTTACTTTAGAAAAGTAAGGAATACTTCTAAAAAAAGTTTAAAGAAACTTGTGGGAGCCTAGTATTGATGTGACAAGGCCTCAAGGGGGTGTTTTGAATGGAGATTTTGAAGGAACTATGAAAATATGTGGAGTAGGGGCCATTCTCTTTTTGGATAATGCATATCATTATTCTTTGAATTCTAGAGTTGGTATTGGTACCCACAATAGAGCATAATTATATGCCCTCTAGATCATGTTTAAAGTGTTTGTAGAGAAATAAGTAGCAAGGTTGCAGGTTCTAGGGGATTTTAATCTATTGATGGATTGGGAAAATGAGAAAATCCATATCTCAAATATGGCTATGGGTACTATTATGAAAATTATTATGGAATTAAGTGCTTGTTTTGAAGATATATCCTTTGCACACATATGTATATAATTCTACCACAAAGTTGACCAATTATTAAAAGAAACTCTATTTTTAAAGGAAGGACAACTACATGTTCAAGAAACAAGAAATAATATCCCTTTGGACATTGACATTATATCACTTTTCTAATTATGTTATCTCTTGTTTTGTTTATGTTAGAATTTTTCTCCTGGTGTCCTATTAGTTTAGTTTAGGTTAACCTTAAAGTATATCTTTTGTTGGATTAAAATGAAACTAGCTTTCGATATGGTTGAATGAATGATTCCATGTGTTTTATGCTTAGTGAAATATCACTTTGGAAGTACGACATTGAAGGTTGATGATATTCTGAACAATTTTTTAACTAAATTGAGAGGCTAGTAAATGTGTATTTTGGTTTCCCTTTTGAAATATTAAATACATTGTTTTTTTTTCTTAGAAGAAAGGATTATATGACATCCAACATTTAACTAATAAAATCAAATCTATTTTTATTTATATTCATGAATATCCATTAAAATACTATGCATAGTATAACTCCACCCGCCATTTAATTGACTCATATCTCATGAAATCCAACTTTTAACTATAAAATCACACATTATTTTTTTATTTATATTCATAAATATTTA
>LPNX010036972.1:581881-655064 GCA_001517045.1 Pseudotsuga menziesii
GAGTACCATTGAGGTACTATTGTGGACAGATTATTCAATAGGTTTAATTCTACCCACTTCCATTATTTTTGGCTTTATTCATGGCTTCCAATAAATGTTTATTTTCATTTTATTATTACAAAATTATTTTATTGTTAAAATTTATTTTTATATTAATTATACAAAGTTTAATTACACATAATTACTCTATAAGATAATATTAATTTTCATGTCATTTTTATTAAGTAAATATTATTGTATAAATGTTATAAAATATTTTTTTAGCATTTCACTCATCATCAAAGAATTATTTAAGAATTAAAAATATTCAAGAAGAATAATTGTTATAGGATTAAATAGAAAAAGATTGAAATAGTTGTTACTAATTTCATTAAAATATACAATAAGTAACTAAGTAGGTGATAATTTGTCAAACTTAAGAGTTATAATTAATAGAGAGGAATTCATCCACAAAGAAGTCAGAGGGAATTAGGGAATTAATAGATATTTATTAATATCCCATGAATGAAAGAACTATGGAATACAATAAGTAACTAAGTAGGTGATAATTCGTCAAACGTAAGAGTTATAATTAATAGAGAGGAATGCATCCACACAGAATTCATAGAGAATTAATAGATATTTATTAATATCCCATGAATGAAGGAACTATGGCATAGATTCAGTAAGTGAATCTTCGTGAATGCATATATGAATAATCTAGAATTAAAGGGAGATAAGAATAGGAAATCAATTTTCCTTCCCAATCTTTCATCTAGAAATCAAATTTGTCTTCGATATACCTAAAGAACTTCTAGTTGATACCTATTGTAATCTCATTGACAAATCTACCATAGAATAACACAAAAAAGAAATGGGAAAACACCCTAATAACTTCAATCACAAACATGAATATAAATTAGCCAATCTTAACAGCGTTATTCAACATCTTTGTCCCTAAAATAAAGTTTGATCTTTCACTTATCCTTATTTTTCTCTTTTTAATTTCCAACTATTTCAACATTTTTTATTTTTTATTTATTTTATTTACCATATATACTAACTTTTCTTAAATCTTTTATTGGTTAATAACTAACCCCTTTAACTTTTTAAATATATCTAATCTAATAAATATTAAAATTTACTTTTATTTATTTATATTTATTTCATATCTTCCTTAAGTTTCTTCCTTATCTCCCTTTTTAATTGTTCTTAATTGTATTTTGGAAATTTCATTATTTTATTTTTTATATAGACTAAAATAAATCTTTGATCCATTTAGCTTTTGAATATCCCTCATATAATAGATATATATGATGGAGTGTAAATTCGAAGCCTTAAAAAATTTCATTACATAGTGTACTTTCAAAAATATCCCTCTTAATATGTGAACCTACTCACTCAGTCTTTACTGAAAAAAAAAATGATATCATTACCCTATTATTCTCGGATTGCTAACACAACCAATCTTACAATCAGATACGTTAATTGTACTCCTTCATAAATTAAGTGAAAGGACATCTTTTTGACAAGAGTTATGATGGTTGACCATTTCAAATATATAATAATATTTTATTTATGCTATATCACATCGAAGATTTTAGTTGTTAAAGTATATACTATATAGCTTTCTAATATCTATTTTAAAATAATTAACAAAACTATTAGTCCTCTCGAGTCTCTATAATAAAAAAATCTAACAAAAGTATTACAAATCTTTGGTATGCATTGAATGAGTGATTACATCAATCATAATTTTGTAATGGAATTGAAAATGGTTGTTGAAGCGATACACCCCCACCACGGTTCGTTTCTTTGTTGATTGGCTATAATAATGTTTCAATTTCCAACACGTGCACCTAACTTTTGAAATTATTTAATTTGACTTGGTTAATTTAGTATTTTCTTACCTATGTGAATTGGTATTTTCCTTTTGGTAATATATATATGTAAAAGTAAAGTAAATATAATTCAAAAGTAAAATATGTTAAATTATTTAATTTCTAAATCAGCCACCTTTGACATCAAGCCATGTTGGTGGACAACCAATTTCGTAATGTTAACGAAAAGGAACCCTATTGGGCACGTAAGATATGAACGATCTTGCATAAGACAAATGAAGTTGTTTGACAAAATCGTTGTTAGAGAACGTACACAACGCATAATTAAATCTCATACTAACAAACTACACTTACCTCATATGCCTTCCCTGTCCAGTTCTCCAAATCCTTTTTTAGCCACATTTATTAAATCTTACGTGGTGCTTAGATCATATAGGAATAACCTATCGATCCGACCATTTGCATCAATCCGATGCCCACCAGAGCATTGTCACCGTCTAAATGAAACCCTAGTTGTCCAATTGGTGTAAATGGTCCAGTCGATAAGTTATTCCGATCATATATATAATGGTTTATGTCTATTTTCAATTACTTGGTAGATGCACATATCCAAGTTTGAGTAACTTCTTACAATATAGGTATAGCTGTAGTTCAAATATTCTAAGGTTTCAGTATATTTTATTTTATTTTGTTTAAAGTTTTGTTTTAAATCTTTTAAAAAATCTTAGACTTATATATATAAATATAAATTATATGATTTTAGTGTTATAAAAGTTTTCAAAAATATTAAATCTATTTATAAATAAAAAACATAATTTAAACATTTTTAAATTTATATTTATTTATTTTTTTACAAAACTCTTACCAAAAATAAATAAACTACTCCTATAAATATATATTTAGCATTTAACTTTCAGAATACAATTACTTTGTCTAATGAACTAAACACAAACCCTCTTACAATTTAATTGTAAAGCCATGTCAAAAGTCCCAAAACAATATTTATACAAAATGCAAATTTATTTATTTTATTTTCTTAAATGTTTCTGCCTATATATCATTTGTAAGTCAATGATTGCAAAAGAGTAGTTGATATTTATCCTTTTGTTTCTAAGCCATCGTCAAATGGTCGATATAATATAGTATTTTATTTATTTTTAATTCGTTTTCCTTTCTTTATATCATTTTTGTAGTCAATGATTGCCAAAGAGGAGTGGATATTTATCCTTTTGTTTATAAACCGTCGACACATGGTTGAATATAATATAACTTGAAACTTAGTTAAATTGTGTCATTTGTCTTTTTTCAAAAACCAATTAATGGAGTTTATATATATATTTTATGATATAATAATAATATTCAGAAATTAAGAGATAAGAAAAAATTTAAATATTATAAAAGATTATTATATACAAAAATTATCTATTTTAATTAGCATAAAAAAATATTATTTTTAAAATAAAAACAATTTTTTATAAGTTTTATTATAATTTCTAGAATGTTATGAGAGTTTGTCATTTTGTAATAATAAAATTGTTGAAGATGAAAATCACATTTTCTTAGAATGTGCATAGGCCTATATTAAATCACAATTTCAAAATATTTTCTATAATATTGACTTTAGTAACTTTTTAACTTATCACAACTATGATGATTTACAAAGGCTTTTAAACATATAAATAAAACTCTAAACAAAAATAATAGTAATTCATGACAATTTTAAATTTGACATTTTTAACCTTTAGATAATGTTCATCACCATCACATCATAAAATATCAAACAATATGTATATAAAACATTACTCCACATCAAAGTAAGAAAATCATTTATGATTAATGATTGTATATACACATTTAAGTTCATTATATGTTAAAAAAATGTTTGAAGAAATCTTTGTTTCCATAGTTTGTACAATTTTTTCATGCATTATAATTATAACTGTTTATTTTAAAAGTTAATTTGACTTATATTTTTCATTTCTTTAAGTTAAATGTATTTTAATTATGTATTTTCTAATTAATATATTCTCAATTTAGTATATTTTGATTGAGTATATTTTGAATGATTGGGGTATGGAATTTTATAGTTATCATATAAATTTTATTTTTTAAATAATATATTAAGCTTATTTAAAATATGTCATTGTATGAAATTGTTTTTATTTTGTTAGCATAATACTAATTTTAATTAAGATGTCTTCCTATGATAATGATTATGTATTATGATTTTATCATTATAAAATAAAATAAGGAACTCTCATTACATTGTGACAATCTATCGAGAAATCCACCAAATGATTGTACATTATCTTATTAGTCCTTATTGTAATTAATCCATCATTGAACTCTAATTACTTCATCATTGACTTTTAATTTTTTTTTTTCCATCATTCGTATAGTTTCACATAGAAAGCAAATAATAACTATTTTTTATTAACTTTATATATTTTTCTCATTGGATAGAATCTTTAAGGTCTTGTTGATTTCTCATTTTTTGAGAAAAAATATTCAATGTTATTTAAAAAATGGTAGAACTTTTTTCTAATGCATTTGTATTGAATGCTTTTCAATTGGATTACTACTATGGGTGTCTTAGTATTACTTTTTATCCTTAAGTTGTTTGGATGAATGAAAACAAGACAGGGCATAACTATTTACTTATGACATTTATTGCAATAAGACCCTTCACTCCCACTGCCACTACATCCTTCACCACCATCACGATTTCCTCTTCGCTTCACCACAACCACCTCTTCATGCATAATAATATGTAGAATCTTACATGTCTATAGCTTACTATGACTCTAATTATGCATACCTGAGATTATGCTTAAAGGATCGGGAAGTACCTAGAATTACCCCATGCTCAAGCTTCAACAAAGGGCATGAGCCCGAAATTGCTGTCGTGGATTAAACTAGTTAGAGAGATCAATTGAATCCATATCTTTGTAATGATATCTTTGTAGTGATATTTTCTATTGGAATAGGGTAATCGTAATGTCTGTTTATAGGTAAGGACAAACTTGGACAATTTCCTTTCCTTTATATCCTTATTGGAATATATTTCTTTGTTACTAGATACATACATGCTACCTACTCTTTCTCTTAGTGCAGACATTAGAGCCTATGCCTCCAGCAAAAGAACTCAGAGAGAGAGTTGTCAACCTAATAGCTATAGTGAACCCTCCAAAATTTGATTCCACGTGCATGATTTTCCTGGTTTGGGATTTGTATGCAAAGCGTAAATGAACCATTTAACATCTAAGAGTGAATGCTAAGAATAAGAACCTTCTCATAAACAACATGCTGCAAATAATTTCCACTGAGAAACGAGTTGTTAACTAAGTATTCATACATTCAGTTGGATGATGAGTTCAGTCTGATGCTAGTTAGCCTCGTTTAATGTCAAAGATGAAAGGTATGGTGCATTAATTTTGCATGATGAAGAATTTAGTGTAAGGAAAATATTATTCCATAAAAGTGATTCGTAACTATGGCGCATGTGTGCACTATTGGAATGCAACCATTCGCCCTTTTTTGCATGGAAGTGTTTCAAGCTTGTTGTTAATGTGTTGAGAACATGGAAAGCTCTTATAGTTGATCAGTTTTCTCTATTGTTCATTATTCTATCTTATCTAGCACTGGGGTGAGGAAGACAATCTGTTATTTTGTAAAAACCATTCTCTACAATCTATCTATTTTACTGAATCATTCAATTACACAAATCATTCAACCACAACACAATATGTACCCTGGAAAAACCCTTGAAATAATTAGGATGAAAAACATATATTAGGTGAATCAATGTGAACTTGACATGTTTGAAATCCATTGTCTCCAAAGGTGCTCTACTATATCATTTGCTCCCACATCTAGATAATAATGCTCTATTGTTTGCAGCATGTCCATTTCATATTCTTGATGATATTAGTATTATTTACTATGTTGTTGTTATCATGAAAAAATCACATACTTGAAACAATTTTGCGATTCAGACAACAAAGTATCATCAACATATAACATGCACCTAACAAAAGACATCTTCACAGTATCCAAAGAGTAGATTGAGTCCAAGGTGGCCCAAAAACAATCAAAATACACAACCGCATGCATTGAACACTACACTACAATTTGCACCTTTAGAACAACACACATGCTACAACGTGGAAATTCGTTCGAGATCTATGCATTTGACACAAATAGTGGGATCTCACCCAGAAGCAGCACATTGATTGCTCATGAAAGCTCCACTTACCCATTTGAATTCAAATTTGGCCTCTCACACACTTGGCTTCCTTAAATGGCCTCTTTGTGGACTTTAGAGTCAAAACATGGATCAATGGGTTCACACTATGATCTTATCATTTCTTGGACACATATCGACCTATAAAAGAAGTCCATTGGGATGTTGATTGTAAGAAGATTTGACAAGAAATTTATGCTATAGGAATTGTGATTGAGATTACTATTAGCTCACATCTTCCCTCTTTCCAAGTATTTCCAAAGTGCCCTTTCCTCCTTCCCTCAAGGGTCAAGTTCTCTTCTAACCCATTGGCTCATTAACCAGACTTTAAGCATTTTGTTGGACAAGATAAACCTCCCTTAGGAAGAGTGTTTTCCTCCATTTGTATCTCACATGTCCAATGTGTTGTATTAGCTTGTCCATTGGGAACTAAACAAGTGGTTCAAGTCATATCAATAGTTGGAGTTTGCATCTTCTCTCCCTTTACTATTTGGTTCAAATTTTATCATCATTTTATTTGCTTTGTTTTTTTCCCTCTAACAATCTATTGCAATATTACTTTGGGTCATCGCACCAACCAAAGGGGATCCAAATATGAGGCCTTGTTGCATCTTACAAGGCCTATCCCCATCCCAAAGTGGGAAAGAACTCCTGTGCATTATTTCCCACAACAATATTAATGGTGAATCCACTTCATTTTGGTTCACGTATTTTTATTTAGGCTATTACTTGTTGTGTAGTTAATTTCCACTATCTTGTTTCTTGCAGGTGAAGAGGATCATACCCTCCATTCCATAGAATTCCCCCCCCACTTAGTAGTGTCAACCATTTTACATGGTAGAAGGGCTCCCATAGTTTAAGGGGCATCACCACACATTTTATTTTTCAACAAACGCATTGACAACGCAGTTTAACATAATTCCTCCCACATCAATTTCTTGGCCTGAGTGAATACTATTTTGATTCACTATTCCTGAGATACAACACACTAGTGAGTCTTTCTATCGCGGTGAAATGCGACTGTAAATATTTTTTATGCGTTGTCTATCATTTATTATTTTTTTATTTGTTTGCTCAACAATATGTAGCCCACTAGCTTCTCACTAATGAATTAGGAATTAATTAGCTTATAATGGTTTCTTATTCCTTTAGTAATTATCCCACCTAGACTAAGAATAGGGAGTAAATGGATCATTTCCCCTCAAAATCCACTATAGTAACCAAGTTTGAGGATCCCCAAGGACCTCATCCTTGTCACTAGTATTCGGGACATCACATGATTCTTGTTTTTCTTTTAACATATTTAGTTTAAAGTAGTGTAGAATTAAATTTGTGCACACAAGAAAGGACCTAAACCCCCTTTCCTTTACAACTATTCTCTTCATGATTTATGTGGATTAGAAAAGGGAGTGAAGGGTGAAATACCTCCTATGCACACATAACATTTATTTTTGCAAGCATCACTAGTTTGTTTAGAGATCAACTTAGAATCATTTTTTTACCAATTCACTTAATTCCAATGCTGCCATTTTCTTTTATCACATCTGTATGCCCACTGGCACACACTAAGGGTCCTAAATACTCTTTCCAACTAAGTATGCTCTTCATGATTTCTGTGAATCATAAATGAAGGAGTGTGAAATACATCCCTTACACTCATTTTAATTCACAACAAAATCCTTAAGAAGAAACCATTATAATATGCTCACCAACTAAAATCTTCCAAATGGGGTTAGAAAATAAGATTTTAGCTTGGTAGGATGATTGGGTTAGACATCCAAACAATACCCAACAACATAGTTTCATTAGTCATAGTTTTGAAACAAAGTATTGTTGTCTTCTAGGGTACTTTAAATCCTTCTACAAGCAAGTGTGCCAAATTCCAGATCAGATATGTGTACCATGACTAAGGAGATAAAATTCAAGGTATAGTTTCCCTGCTCTTCCCTACAAGGCACTCACCTTATTGTTAGGGATATGACAATATACTTCCCAAGCCTAATTGCCAATCCATACTTGACACAAGGTAACCATAGTGGCCAAATGCAGGATACCGCCAGGGAACACTTACGAGTGAAAGTGATTCTTAAAGATAGTTATTTCCATTAAGGGGTGTTTCCAAGTCTTCTTGATTGGAACATTAGACCCATCACTGGTAGAATTGGCTCTTTGTTACCTCCACTAGTCAATTGTTGTGTGGATTCCACTATCACCATTAATTGTATCTTTTGGTAGGCCTAGTTACAATTGAGAGGAAGGACACTAGGTATTTTTAGGGAATTTTCATTTGTTGATTCTTTTCTAAATACATGATCATTAAAATTCATAATTTAAAAAGATCCAACATGTGGACACCATTTCACTAATCCATAGTTGCACATATCACTCACATCTTTCACCATATTACATTTTTTGTGGTTAGCATAATTTTTACATTTGTCTACATTGAGTTTATTTCATCAATCATCACTCTCACTTAACAACTAGAATTTTACCATAGACGTACCAACCCCTCACTAAGGTAGTCTCATTGGCTTCAAGGCCTTTCCCATCTCTCAAGGGGTTTTTTTCCATTATCTCCCCATGACACACGAGGGAAATCACCAGGTCGGGGATGTTACTCCAAAATCTCATTATCGCCATGATAGTGAGATTTTAACTCCTAAATTTTCCATAATCCCTAAAACATTAGAGAAAAAAAATATTTGGAAAGATATTCTTCCCTCCATATTTCCAATTTTATAGCAGTGACAGATTCTTCCTATTCAAAATAGGCATCAAAACCCTACTGACACACTATGTGTGTTACCCATAAGTGACGCAAGTTGATCTTTAGTAAAGTTATCCACTACTCATTAGAAGGAAAAGAAAAGAATATTTGATAGTATTCTAGAAGGAATCTCTCATGGAGTTTTATCCCAACATATTAACACAAGTGGAAGTAAAACCCCTAGCCTCTAGGGATGATCCCTTAACCTTATCAATTGTATCCTCAAATCCCTCTATCATCTTTGTATTATATATACAAGTTCACCCCTCGTGGTTGGGTGAGGAAGGATATAGTGCCCAAATGTTGTTGAAATACTTCCAAAGCCGAGTTTACCTTTTCATTATAGGCAAGGTTGGTTTGAGGAAAATACTAGTGGGAGGAAATTGTGATGTGTTAAGAACTCGTGTCAACCCTCTTCTTTATTTCGTTAGTATATTTTGTTGGATGCATATTATTTGTAATTCGTCCTCTTAGCATGTTCTATTATCCCATATTCATGGGGAGAAATATTTTTTAGATTAGAATTAGTATATGAGTGAGTGTTGAGGCTAATGAAGACATCCAAGAATTATTTGTATTGAGCTTGCTCAAAGGAGGTTTCCCCATTTCAGTGGCCTAGGATCAATAAAATATTCTTTTTACTTTGTTATTTATGTTATATCGTTCATTCTTTTTTTTTTTTTGCAGGAGGTGTTACAGAGAGAAATTCCTATGGCTTGGGGTACCACAACAGACAGCTTGACTCCATAAATCAATCCTTTCCAATGTGCAATAGAAATTAAATGTCTAACACTAAAGGATCAGACCTCGTACCTTTTTTCGGATGGTTGAAGTAGATCCCCGTTGAGCTTTCCAATATTCAGCTTAAATTCATAGATTACTTCCTCAACAACAAGTAAACAATACAAGCATTCTATATATTATGGTGTTAGATCTATTCTAGCATATATAATCAATAATGTATAAGCATTTGACATAATCCCATGGATAAAAATATTCATTCAAACACACATTATTAGACAGGAAAAGATATTTCTATTAATATAAATCAGAAATTACAAGATACAAGCTCTGACAGCACATCTGCGAACCAGAGAAACTGAATCCCCCACTTGGGCCTCCACCACCTCAATCTTCCATCTCTCAATAGCAAGCTCACAAGTAAAAGGCAAGCTTGGGAAGAACACACTAGTGCTCTAAGGGACAAAGGGATGCAGACTCAAGCATAAATTCTGGAAAAAATGGACTATAGTTTCTTTGCTCTCAATTCTCTCTTCCTTCCTTCAATGTACTAAGGGGTTCCTTATATAGCTTTCAAAGCGGTAATGAAAGGTCAAATCTGAGCGATCTCAAGGCATAGGGAAGGCCAGGAGTCAAATGAGTCGGATCCATGTTAAGGAAAACTCCAAAAGGATTTGGTTTATGCACACATCCCGATGTACACAGTTTTAGTGGTCAAACCCGCGTATATACACACTTATAGGTTTAAAAGTCACGTATATCATTTTTCACATTTTTTTAGGGATGATCAAGGAAACATCAAAGGAAAAAAAATGGTCCATGGGATCTAAGGAGTCTGCAGCGGGACAGGGGAAGGCCATACAAAGTGTGATTCACCTGGAGTGGTGAAATCAGATATAACAGATGCCCCCTAATGTGTGAGGTCAGAGGGGTCATATGATGGTCGAAATATATTATAATTCCATCCCAAAAGTGGAGTGATGAAGGATCCCAAATGGAATACCAACCACCCAATCAACATAGTGCACTAATACAACTCTGCACATAACTGCAAGTACATATAGCAGTCCTGGATACATAAGAGTACAATGGCCATGAATAGGCATGATACATGATATCACATATGTGGTCATCGCCACATACAATATACATAGATTAGAATCTCCATGATGAAGATATACAAAGGACTATGATCTCCATAATGGCTGAAGATATAACAGATCAAGATCTCCATAGTGGCTAAAGATATAACAGATCAAGATCTCCATAGTGGCTGGAAATATCTGACATATACTGGAATCAAGTCACGAGAGCTGAAATATCATGAACAGTGGCACGATCAAGGAGGTAGCATATAAGAGATGCCACCAATCTGGAAATTCTTCTACACAAACCGCTATGAGTACATGTCCTACTATGCGAATAGAGGTGTCGAGGCCGAACATAGTAGTCCATCGTCTGATTACCAGTCATTGACGATTGACTACAAGTCTCAAGGAACTCAAAATGACTCTAGATTCCAATCCCAGAATAAATGATCTGAAGTCGATGGGATGAAATCCGCTGGAAGGAGGGCATTAAGGAATCCCCCATCATCCAACATGAGGTACTCAGCAAAGCTGTATAATGTGGAAGGACTCGATCATAATGTGCACGAACCAGGAACTGTACCGAGAATGGCCGACATGCAAAGTCAATATAACTGAGGAATGGCCGACTTAGGCTTCAACTTCCTTCGAACAAGAGAATAATGGTGTATGGTGACTGAATGAAGGTAGCATAGAATCGATATACAAAATGGGACATCTCTGCAACATAGGAGGCATCAACAGAGGCTCCATAGGGACTGGAAGCTTAACCAATCGATGGAGATAAACTCAGATAAACGACTACAGCTCCTAAAGTCAAACTATAACCCAACCAATGGATGTGATATACAGTTCTCTATTCGAAGGTGACACGACTCAACAGCTGCCACAGATAACATCTTTCCTTGTCTGGATTTTTGGTTTTTTGATTTTTTTTTTTGGACTTTTTCAGTTATTTAAAAAGCTTGAAAAAAGAATAAAATAGCTTTATAGTTACATACTAGGAGGAGACGAGTGTCATAAAGGCAAACAAACTAGTTCCAAGTAGTGGAACATACCTATGCTCAATGCAAGGATACATGTGTAGGATATCGACACTCAGGGGAAAATCCCCTCCCAGTAAAAAAGGGAATCAAGCTGCAAAGGATATAAAAAATGGCTCTGCATGGCTAGACATGAGACAAGCTCAAGATATATGGCTGAAACACAATGTCAGGGAAGCTGGCATAAAGCTCAATAAGGCAGGAAAAGCTCATGATAATGCATTCACAACTTGACATGAGGGAGTCCCGAGGAAAATTGGCCAGCAAAAGATCAAGAGGAGTATGAGGCTCTTGCGAAATGTCATGGCGGTACTATACAACGGACTCCTACACCCTAAAGGAGAAAACCTCAACATGGGCACCAAATGCAAATAAGGCGCTAACTAGGGTACCCATGTAAGGTGAATCTCTACCACTCATATCATGCCACTTCTAAAGCAGCACGAAGGTTCTATGACATAATAGAGTGGGTTCGTACCTAAGTTCATGATGATATGGTCATAAGGTTATGCAAAATGCAAATGGTGATGAAACCTAACCTATATGTCAGTTTAGACATGATACCTGAGATCTGCACGAACGGGTCAATCCAATGGCTGAAACGGCACTGAAAAAGGTCCTCTACATCACAAATTATGTCAAAAACGGTCCAAAATGGTTAGAAAATGTCGAAAATATAGGAAAGGGGGTAAAAATTTTCAAATATTTGAAAATTTTCTATAAATATTAAACAATTCAAGATATTATAAATCATTTGAAACTTTTACCCATTTGAGCTCTGATTTTCAACAGTGAATTCCAGGAGATCCAGCCGGCGGAATCCACTACCGTTTCTTCTAGGTATTTACTCATGCTCTCCTCTTTCATTTTGATACAATTTTTATGAATTTCCATGGTCAAATAAGGTTTCTAGGACAACCCAAAATGGGCACTGCGACCCACATGGAAATCGAGGTTTTTTCCGCGTATAGGGCTGGATATACGCGAAAAATGGCCTCAAACCTGCGTACATATGCGGCTATTTTTAAAACAGTCACGTATGAGGCCGCGCATATGGTTTTTTCAATAAACTAATGGGAAAATTTGCAATTTATTGTGCAGGATGGTCCTAGAGTGGAGATATCGTGAGCATGGTGAAGTAGAGGAAGCAGTAAGGGCTGACTTAATGGCTCAACAAGCTCTACGTGCATGCAGACTCTACAAGTTTTGGTGTCTTGGTGATTTGAGGGCCAAACCAAGACTATTATAGATGCTAGTGGATTACTGGGATCCAGACTCGGAGTCCTTCCATATAGATGGGATGTCCCTCACCATAGAGGTGGAGGACATATATTTCATTACAGGGCTTTCTAGACGAGGGGAAGTAGTGAACCTTCCTTCTCGTGGTGGTCCAGGAGGTGGCCTGACTATCAACGAGTACATTGCAGTGTACTATTATCCAGACACAAAGAAGGTGGGTAGTCAGGTCCCTACCAATGCTATACAAGTGCTGGGCCTAAAGGCCATATTATTGACACTGGGTAGGATAGTAAGCTTGGCATCACTCCACCAGGCCTCGCGGCCTTTGATGTTCTATGCAGTGGAGTGCATGAGACCGACAATCTATGACTAGAGCACTACACTACTAAGCAACATGAAACATCAGCTTAGTGAGTGTAAGGTAGGCAGAGTGCAGAAATTTGGGTTCAGCAGTATTTTGACCACGTTTTTCTTCGAGCGTGTTCCAGGATTGAGCCCTAGAGTGGACGTTCCTCTTCACGGGGTTCGAGATCTGGCCCAACAGCGTTGGGCAGATGCTATGTGTAGACTGGGGGGTGGTAGGGTGGCCAACCCATATCTAGCTAAGTTATTTCCATGGTGACGACGACAGATAGTTGCCATCGATGACTACCCCTACATAGGGATAGATTTTCGAGGGGACCCAGACATGCCGTTACCACCAGGATCGGCATATGGAGATATAGGTAACGAATCTCGACCCTCTCTTTTTAAATTTTGAGTTATTTAAATTTTTTGTATTTTCTTAATTATTTGGAATAAAAAATACATATTTTTGGGTGATAACACATAGTGACATCTACCATTTGTGTGCAGATGTGGGACCACGGCAGCCAAAAGGCTTCCCTCATCATAGACGAAGGGGAAGAGGAGATGACATCATGGGTGTGGATGCAGAGCGAACGCTCCAGAGCATTCATACAAATTTTGTGAGATTGACTCATAGAGTTCCCATGGCGCAAGTCGAGGACTTGCCTAAGGCGATGCAGCGGCAGGTGGTAGGTGTACCACGTGCAAGGGTGCATTTATTCTAACGGCTAGCTAGAGTCGTAGTGACTTTCCATGATCACAACCCTCTTCCTCCTCCACAGAATTAGACACCAGGGAGTGTATACATTTTGTACTACCTTGTATTATATGATGGTGACTTGAAACCCCCAGTTTTGTATCATGACACTATGTATTATCACATTTTGGATGTATATATAAAATTTTTTATGGTGATCGATTTATTTATTTACATGTGTAAAAATTGTGTTTGTGATTAATTTATTGTGAATGAAACAAATGCCAATCTAACACGTAGTTAGCATATGAGTCAGCAACTTGATTATTATTTCTTGGAATGTGTATATATGTTATATTGTCAAATTGTCATTCTAACAATATCACATGCAGGAATCTTCTCAATAATGTCGGATCTATAACATGGTACAAATAATTGAGCTATGACACTACTAACTCCAAATCAAGACATACCTCAAGAGACAAAATGCCATGTAAATCCTGTAGAAGCTCGATAATGGCACTGTATTCAGCAGCATTGTTGGAATATGGCCATAGACATATGCCTCCTAACGACAATACCTGACCCATAGGAGTATAAATCACCCAAGCAGCAGAGGCTGAATGTTGAGTGTGATGGCTTGCACCATCCATGAATCCTATGTAGGTGGAATATTCCATTGACATCTACCAAAATAAATGAAAAGTAATCACAAACCCGATCACGATAAGAAAAAGACCTAACTATGCAAAGTTGTACAATAATATACAATAAGCACCCTTGGCTGAATATTATGCATAGTATTTTTTGAGATAGAGCCCATTTCTAGGCTCCGCCAAGGCCATTCCTTCGTAATCCACTAACTCATATGCACCCTTCTCTAACACACGCGTGACCACGTAAAGACCACGCCACATATGATTAAATTTCCCTGCCCCCAAGGGTTTTTTCGGTTGATCCCACAAAAGGACCAAGTGTCCTTCACTAAACACCCTTGGACGGACAGACTTATCATACTGGACCTTTACACGACGTTTATTGACTTCTAGAGCCACCAAGGCATCCCGATGATGCTCATCAAGTTGCTCAAGGTGAACCAAACTCTCCTCCAATGGGGAAGTGTCCGGTAAGAGTTCTACGGCTAGCTTCAACGAAGGAATTTCACATTCAACCGGCAATATTGACTCCACTCCATGTACAAGTTGATATGGAGAGAAACTAGTGGCAGTCTTAACAACGGTTCGATATGCCCACAAAGTAGGATATAACATGATGTGCCAATTGTTCTTGCTTTGTGCGATGGTTCATTGGAGAATGGATTTGAGTGATTTATTCACTGCCTCTACCTGTCCATTCACTTGGGGGTAGTAAGAAGAGGAATGCTCTTGCTTATACCCTAACTTGGATGCCAACTCTTCCATCATATGGTTCTAAAAGTGCGAGCCATGGTCAGTGACAAGCTCTTTCGGAACCCCGAACCAAGTAATAATTTGGTTGAACACAAAGTGAGCAGCTGTCTCACTGTCGGATTTTACTGTAGGCATAGCCTCAGCCCATTTCGTGAAATAATCAATAGCCACTATAATATGATGGTGCCCCCTAGTTGAAGCTGGGTTGCAATCCATAAAATTGAGCTCCCACTTAGTGAAGGGACCGGCGGTGATAATGGGATGTAACAGGGCAGGTTTTGAGTGCATATTACATGCAAACACCTGGCAAGGGTGGCACCTCTTGACTGCATCAACATAATCCTTAAAGATCGATGGCCAGAAATAACCCACTCTTAAAATATTTTGAGCTATAGAAAGCCCAGATAAATGAACACCACACGCCCCTCCGTGGAAATCATTCAGCACTACCTCAGCCTCTTCATGAGTTAAACAATGCCGTAAAATGGAATCTACCCCACGGTGGTACAAAGTATTGTCCACTATGAGGTAGTTCTTAGAGACGTGACGTAATCATCATCGTTCATCTCACGAGAGGTGAGTAGGGGTCTTCATTGTTTGTAAATATATTATGATATCCCCATACCATGGTTCTAACATTGAGATTAAGAAGATGTGTTCATCGACAAACGTATCTTCACAAACCAACTCCTTGTCCTCACTCGGGAAATCCGATATAAGCTCTGCAAAAATTAAAGACTTCTTCAATTTTTCTGAAACAAACTCGAGATCGAATTCTTGTAGAATGACAATCCATTTATTATACTTTCCCCCAATCATCCTTCGGGTGAGGACGAATTGAAACGGATTGACATGGGCTACAACCAAGGTCTAGCAAAGGAGAATATAATGTCTCAACTGCTGAACCGCATGTACAGTAGATAAAGCAAGCTTCTCGACATGAGAATAATGAATCTCTGCGTCAATAAGGTTTCAGCTCAAATAATATATAACATGCTCTTGGAGCTCCTCATCCTCTTGTACCAAAACCATACCAACCATCTCTAAGGACGCGGCCACATATAATTGAAAATCACGGCTATAATCTAGGGGACTAATCACTGGGGCCGATGCTAGGGCTCGCTTGAGTGCATCAAAGGACTCCTCAGCTTGCTCATCCCAATAAAAGGGGGTGTCCTTCTTCAAGAGACGCATGAAGCCTCTAGTCAAATTGGCAAAGTTGACAACAAATCTTTGTAAGAAGTTTGCCATGCCTTGCAAACACTAAAGATGATGAATATTCTTCGGGGGAGACAACTGAAGTATTTCCTCAGCCTTCAAAGGGTTAACTCTTATACCCTCCTTAGAAATGATGAATCCTAACAAACGCCCTGATTTCACACAAAAGATGCACTTATGAGGATTTAGTCTAACCGAATAGTGCCGGCATCTTTCGAATACCAATCTCAAGTGATAGGGATGATACATTCTCATGTGAGAATGAGCAGCAAGGTCATCCAAAAATACCTCGATAATTGACTTGAGATCGTGGAAGATCAAGGTCATTGCCCGCTGAAATGTAGCTCCAGCATTTTTAAGGCCGAAAGGAATTTTTTGATATGCAAACGTTTCCCAAGGAAAAATAAATGCAGTCTTATGTTGGTCCTTAGGTTTAATCTATATCTGATTATATCTGGAAAATCCGTCCATAAAGGAGAACACCTCACTACCCGCACACTCATCCAAAATCTGATCTATAAATGGTGTGGGGAAGTTGTCCTTAGGATAGGCATGATTCAAATCGCAGAAATCAGTACATATGCGGATCGCCCCCTGCTTCTTATGAACCAGAATGGGGTTTGAAACCCACCCGATCAAGGGAATGGGATAGATGAAACTGGCTTTCAACAGCTTCTCTATCTCTGCCTTAATCACGAGTGCTTTCCTAGGATTCACCACATGTAAACGTTGTCGAATAGGCTTAGTGTTGGGGTAAGTATTAATCTCGTGCTCGACAATACGAGGGTCAATACCTGGCATCTCATCGTAAGACCAAGCAAAAATATCACAGAATTCCTTAAATAGCTCAGTGTATTCAATAATCTCAGCATGGGAACATTTCGCCCCAATATAGACATTCTCTATTGTGCCAGGATTGTGAGAGATGTTGATAGGAATCGTTGTAGATATGTTTTCCATGTTTCCATAAGACATCAGACTAGGAGAGCTTAATGGAACCATAGGACTACCAATTATCTAACTAAGAACTGCCCTAAAATACTCACACTCCAAACAGTCAAGCTTTGGAAGAAAGTACGATCTATGATGAAGTTCCTCCCATGGTGGCTCAACTCCTGACATAGCCTCAATAATCACTTCATCTGAAGGGAAAACCGTATTAAGTTAGTCGTGCACATGAGAATACTGTACTTCCCATGCCGGCACCACATAAGGGTCCTCCTCCTGCATCCGCAAAGAGGAAGGACTAGGCTCTACAACAGACTTGAGATTAGCTTAATAAGCTATCATAGCTACAGACAATGACATGTTTGTCTTGACGGGCTCACTTGAAGTACTCGATGTAGGAAGAATCCAAGGATCTTCCATATGACTCGTGTGAAAAGACACCGATGTCGTAGATGTCGAAGCCTCATCAGAACTAGATCCTATCATGAGCATCGGTGCAGGACAACTAAAGCTTCCCATGAGGGATGGATACATGCCTACACCCACACTCCCATTTTCTAGCTGAGAGTGCTTAATGATTGGGATCGAAGCTCCCAAAGATGTGGTAATAGATGGATTCTTGAATTTCGTTTGATCAATCGTTACGATCTTCTCGTTATGTGGAAAGCATACAACACGGAACAAGGAAGAAGCAATGGCTTGAATACTGTACATCCAGTTCCTAACCAGCAAGAGATTGTAGTCAAGGGGTGCATCAACCACCTCGACCTCTATCACCACGGTATTCCCTCCCAAATGGAATTTAAGGGAAGGAAGGATGCTGTGCAGTCTAAAAGATCTCCCATCAAAATTAGTTAACATAGTCTCTGATTTAGACAGCTCAGGAGAACCCAGACCCTTCCAATAGGATAAAGACATCACAGAAGCAATGGCGCCCTCATCAATCATAGTGCACTTGATGGTCATATTAAGACATTCTACATGAACCAAAAGAGACACATAGTAGGGCAAGTGAGGCTGAAGTCCTACGGTTTCAAATTTGATCACAGAGGAAGAATCATCATCATTCACACCAAGGGAAAAAAGAAACGCCTTCCTTTACGAAGGACAACTCTGAAGCACTTCCAATGCAGACATCGCACAAGGAGTGTGGCCCAAATCCTCGACAACTGAATAGTTTTGGGCGGCTCAGGAATTTGGATTATGCCATGAATGCTTAAGGACTCCCTTAGGAATGCGAGATGTAGTCTCAGGTTTATCCATAGGTTTCTCAATGTGCAAAGGGGACCATGGTGGATCAAGCTCTTTTCTTGGGCTGGGTTGTGACGAACCATAATCTTTCGCACGGGTCACAACTTTCGTAGCATGGACCATGTTAATGCACCCATGACCACTACCCTCCGGTGGATCCTGATCATCACTAGATTGGTCATGGGACTTCGAGTTCATATTTTGATTATGCAGTAAAGGGTTAGTTAGCACAGTTGGGCCCTGTGCCAAGAATCTCAAAGCTTCTTTGATATGAGGGCACAAGTAAGTGAGGTGATCATCCTTACACAACTTGCAAGGGAACTTAACCTTACATTTATATTCCTTGTCCCCCCCAGCATTTTGGCTGTTCTTGTCATTATTGTTAGCATTCTCATTCTTATTCCCAACCTTTCAATTATTTTTACCCTTTTTTCTATTCCGTCCGGGTTGCTGGTTACCCTTCAGGTCCGACAATTGCACAGAAAGTACACTCGTCGTTTGGGCAGGTTGAGACAAAGCCATAGCTTGTCCCGAAGCAGATTGGTTGATAGATAATTGACTAAATTGTTTTGCAACCAAATTTGTAGGTTTCGCACTTGCACAACCCACAATGCCATCGGCATGTGGTTCGGGTTTGACTTTGGGATCGAAACTGGAATGAGGAGCATTGGGAATAATCTCATACAACAAACTGGACTGAGCATAAATCAAATCCAATTCCTATGCCCTAAAAATCACTTGTTCCTCATTCTACACTCCGGATGTGGAAACATCCTTCGCTATATATGGCAATAACGACTTGAGGAACCACTCGAGGAGGAACTCCGGCGGTATAAAAGCTTTAATTAACCTCTTCCGTCTACGCCACTCTTGAATATGATCCGAGATATGTGTGTCTTTACCTTGCTGAAATGTTGACAAGAGTTCAGTACCAACATTGTAACGCACTGGTAGCTAGAAGTGACTCAAGAAAAGTCATCGCAAGGTCGTCGAACAAAGCGAAAGCTCCCCTAGGTAACTCTATATACCACTTCGCGGCAGGCCCTGTAAGGGTGCGTTGAAATAGTCTCAAACGGACTGAGTCCTGATGTAAGGAATTCGAAGAGCACCATAGGTGAAGCATAGTAACGTGTTCACTCGTATCTTCTCCTATTTTTCCCTCGAACTTAGGTATGTCCGAAGGAAGCTTGGTAGGGACAGCCGGCCAAGCCAGGTCATGAGCCACAGGATCGTTCGTCAATCTCGATAAGTCAAGAAGATTGAGAGTCGTGAGGAAAGGGAGCCTAGGATGATGAGGTCGATGGACCGTTCCCTGATTCATATAGGGCTGATTACCACCATGGCCTTGGCCATAGTGTCCTCCTCCCGTATGACCCGTATAGGGTGGCATGGAAGCACCATAGCGCAGTGGACCTTGACTAGTAGGAGCTACAAATCCGTAATTAGGAGAGTAAGAAGGTTGTTGATACCTGCCTCCATAAGGTGAAGAACATTGTCCATACTGCACCCCATAATAAGGTCCATAAGTCATCGCAAGCGATGCCCCATGAGACATTATGTAGGTAGGAAGATACACTCTGGAAGTAGGCATATACATACCGGAAGTCAGGATATATGCCTCGGAAGTAGTAACATGACCTCTAGAAGTATAGCCTCTCGAAGCAACGGGTGATATGTAAACCTGATACACAAATGGTCTAGTAACTGCAGTATGGAACTAACTCGTAGCCATGTGTCAGCTCGAAGGACCATGCAAATAAGGTGGAGGATGTACATTTGAATAACTAGGGATTGAGGACGAAGGAATCTGAGTAATAATATACATGCTACCTCCTATCATCACTCATCTCAGATTTGGTATCCTAATCAGATCGCTAACCCTAGACCTAGGAGGGATATGTGATGTAACTTCCACCACTGGGATGGAAGATGCAATGTGACTAGTGCTCCCAAACCTCTCCGCATGGTAAGGAATGAGAGTGCCCCCAGGCATAGTGTTAGGCTTGAAGTCATATTCGACATGAAATGCCAAATCATGTGCAGGGAAGCCAGGAATAGCATAACTACCATAGCTAGTGCTGGCAGATTCAAAATGAGTCTCAGATTCCTCCGGCATTTCATATCGGTAACGCGTCAATGGGGAATCAACCCTAGAGTGAGTAGTTCTATCGTGCATGGTTCCTGTCTCAGAAATCACAGGACCTAACTCAGCCAAGTCGGTTGAAGGATCATAAGTAGGAGTAAACTCCCCATCATCTACATGAATGGGAGAAGGTGGTTCAGGGAATACTTTCTAAATGGTCTCCCATGGTGTGTGAATCAATGTGTGAAATAGTCCACCTAGACTGTCTAGGTCTCTCTCCCAAAGGAGGAGGAGAAGTAGAAGGCAGAAGTCCTGCTAAATGATGAGAACGGCGAGGAGCCGCACCCGAATCCACAATGACTCAAAAAATAGAAAAGACTCTCTATTTACGTAAACCCTAGGCCAACTATCATGCACAAAGCAATCACTAATAAAATCTAAAGCCAAATGCAGGAAAACAAGGGATGGATAAATGAGCTCCCGAATGAAGAAGGTATGTCTCGCCTAGGAGAGGCTTGAGACTCCCATACACAACAAGCGAAGGTACATAACCAATTATTGTGGCCCTCAGCTTCAACGCATAAAGCGACTATGCTGTCCGACCCCAACTTGGCCGGGACACTCGTAGAATAACCCCTGCAAAGTACCCCCTCGATATCCTAGGGAAGGCCACTAAGGTCACCTCAATATAATCAATGCTCAGGCAGATAGTCGCAAGCGGGATTAACTGTATGGGTAGGGTAGCAAAGCCTAAAACTCTCAAAAGAGTCGCCAGATACGAATACAATCCTAGAAATATCTCCGTTGCTACTCAGTTATGACTAGGGGTCATCCCAATCAATAACAGCTCACACTGCCTCGTGCTTAACTCCCTTTTGAGAGGAGAATCCTGAGAAACACTGGTTATACCAAGGATTTCACACACTCACCTAGACAGACACATACATGTTGTTGTTTAGTGATCTTGGAGAATTAACTTACAATGAACTATTCCAAGATCCTAAAACCTAAGCTTGTTGGTGCACCCTAGAAAAGAAAAGAGTGTATTTCATTTTAATTTAGCGTTGATTTTAATTGGGTTTATTACTCAAAATAGGGATATGACCGTGCAACTAATGGTGTTATGACACAACATGAAGTAAAATGCACACCTAACAATCAATGCAAATGCATTGTGTCCATGAAAATAGGGTATGCTACTATGTGAAATGTAGAATTCTCTTCAAATGATGAATGCAAATTTTCCTATATGAAGTCCTAACTAGTACTCCAAAGAAAATCTAGTGCAAGTACAATGCAAAGATGCAAAATGCAATGCATGATGATAAGCAAATGTTTTTGGATTTTTTGAAATAAAATGAGATGCAAAAAGCAAAAGAATGATTCTACGACCCCTAGACTCTGCAAGGACACACAAACAGCACTCAAGCAAAGCACTAAGGTAAAAGAAATCTAATGCACTAATCTCAAACAAAAAATAAAAAATGCCATGACAAGAACCTTCTTAAAAAAAAAATAGCCTAAAAAAAAACGTTCCTGGTCAGAAACAGAGGTCTAAAAAGACTCAGGCAGTGTCAAAGGGGACTCAGCAAATATCAGAATTCACCCAGCAACCAATTAACTCCCACAAAAAGGCAAAAGCAAGGGCATACGTGACTGTTCGCAGTAAACCCGCATGTATACACGGAAATCGTAGAGAAAACCGCGTGTATACGTGAATGTGAGTTAAAAACTCGCGTACAGGAAGAAAGGTGCATAAAATCAAGGAAAACAGACAAGCTAAGACAAAATTCACACCAATCAGACACTACCAAGCATACATGCCCCCAGACCCGACACAAAAACAAGAGAGAAAGAGCAATTCAAATTCATTGAATGTTGTTAAAACAACCCCCAAAGGACAACTACTAGGAACTCCCCAGTGGAGTTGCCAATTCTATTACGGAGAGAAATTCCTATGGCTTGGGGTACCACAACAGATAGCTTGACTCCAGAAATCAATCCTTTCCAATATGCAATAGAAATTAAATGTCTGACACTAAAGGATCAGACCTCGTACCTTATTCCGTACGATTGAAGTAGATCCCCATTGAGCTTTCCAATCTTCAGCTTGAATTGATAGATTACTTCCTCAACAACAAGTAAACAATACAAGCATTCTATATATTATGGTGTTAGATATATTCTAGCATATATAATCAATAATGTATAAGCATTTGACATAATCCCATGGATAAAATATTCATTCAAACACACATTATTGGATAGGAAAAGATATTTCTATTAATATAAATCAGAGATTACAAGATACAACCTCTGATGGCACGTCTGTGAACCGGAAAAACTGAATCCCCCACTTGCCTCCACCACCTCAATCTTCCATCTCTCGATAGCAAGCTCACAAGCAAAAGGCAAGCTTGGGAAGAACACACTAGTGCTCCAAGGGACAAAGGGATGCAGACTCAAGCATAAGTTCTGACAACAATGGACTATAGTTTCTTTTCTCTCAATTCTCTCTTCCTGCCTTCAATGTACCAAGGGGTTCCTTATACAGCTTTCAAAGGGGTAATGAAAGGTCGAATCAGAGCGATCTCAAGGCATAGGGAAGGCTAGGAGTCAAATGAGTTGGATCCATGTCAAGGAAAACTCCAAAAGGATTTGGATTATGCACACATCCCGATGTACGCGGTTTTAGTGGTCAAACCCGTGTATATACGCGCTTATAGGTTTAAAAGTCGCATGTATCATTTTTCACATTTTTTTAGGGATGATCAAGGAAACATCAAAGGACAAAAAATGGTCCATGGGGTCTAAGGAGTCTGCAGTGGGATAGGGGAAGGCCATACAAAGTGTGATTCACCTGGAGTGGTGAAATCAACTATAACAGGAGGTTCCTCACATATGCTATCAGAGCACTTTCCTTGGCACAAGTGGGAAATTTTTTTTCTCTTATTTTTGGAAAAAACAAAAAAAAGACAAAATTGGGTGGCGGCTTTCAGATCAATTTCTGAAACGTTTTACATAGATTTAGAAGAAACAAGTTGTACATTTGAATTTATCTTGTGAAATACGTAGTTTCAAAAAAAAATATCATTTGTAGTTTCGAAACTAGAGATATCGCTGATTTAAAATGAACAATTTTCCAAAATTGCAGTGACGACAACGAAAATTGCAGAGAGAAAATATTTTGACCGGTTGCTTAGATTTATGTTCTGATTACATGGGTAGATCCATAGTGGTTGTTCTAGTTCTAGAAACAATTTATAATAGTGATTATGAGCAACATAAATTAGGTTATACTCATTTTAAAACTTTTATCTCAAAACCCTAGCTATATTTACAGGTATTTTGGGCATTGGGTGGAATTTCTGTGAATTTTTTTCTAGCGCTTATGATTATTGTAGTAGTTATTCTTCTTTGCATCAGTATTATTCATTCGTATCAGGTAATAAACCCAATGCGCTTAACTATGGGAAGTACTTCAGCATAGCCCTAAAACTCATTGTGAGGAGTATCACAAGAACCTCGAAGTAGTTGGCCATTGAGAGGACCTTCCAAGCGAAAAGGGAAATGAAACCTACCCGATAGAATAGTTCTGCATGTGAGGTAAACCAATAGCTATCATTTGTGGAAAAGTGGTTATCACTTTTACCTGATCCATGGAGTGACAGGTAGTTCCTTCAATACCTAAGCTCTTAGACAACATTGGTGGCCGATAGAATCCCTTGAACCTTTAGGAAGCTGAACATACCTAGGGTCCATATCCATTTCTAGTTGATAAGGCGCATTTTTCCAGAACCTCCATAGATCATTTCCAATGAAGCTTTAAAAAAAAATCCATGGCTATCACCCGTGCAGGAGAAAACAAACACACACAAGATAAATTTGCCTCCCTCAAGACCAAACTTGAAGAGCTAGAACAAATATTTCTTGGCCTCCATATTCAGCATTCATCCATGAGAAACCGACGACAACCTGAATATTATGCAGACATTGAGTTCTCTTCTTCTACCAACTTTCGTGGGTGAAATATTGATTTCCCTCGCTTCAATGGTGATGATCCAACTAGATGGATATACAAGGAAGAACAATACTTTAATATGCATAACACTTTTGATGTCACCAAAGTCCCACTTGCATCCTTTAATTTGGAACATGAAGCCCTTCAATGGTGCCGTTGGTACATCAAGGATCATGAATTGCCACAGTGGACATATTTTTTCCTATTCCTTTTGAAATGATTTGGCCCTAGTGGTTTTGATAAATTCACAAGAGCACTCACCAAACTTCTTCAGACTGGCACTATGAGAGAGTATCAGATAAAATTTAAGAAATTAGTCAATCACATAGAACGATTGTCTGATGCATTCTATAGGATTTGTTTTATCAGTGGTCTGAAGGATACAATCTGATCTTAGGTTAAAATGTTCAGTCCCAACACAATGATGTAAATCCTAGGGTTGGATAAGTTGGAAAAGGACAAGACCAAGAATCAATAATGCTTCAAATCCACTATTGTTCCACTCACAAATATGGTTTCCCAAAGACCTCCAATCTCTCCAACTCCTAGAACCACTCCTATCAAGCATTTCTATGAAGCGGGGATGTAAGAACGTAGCGAAAATGGGCTTTGTTATAATGAGAAATTCACTTGGGGACATCAATGTGCCGAACAAAATCTCCCTCTTTTTCATGTGGCTTCTCCGCATGCAATTGAAATTTTTTCAGCTGCTCAAGATCCAATAGTTGATCAGGTCAACATTCAACAACCACCTTTTGGCCCTCCTTCTCTTGACGACCACCCAGAGATATCTCTCCATGCATTAGCCAGAGTCACCACCCCACAAACCATGTGGGTCAATGGTTTCGTCAAGAATATCCCTCTTATAATACCCATTGATTCTGGTAGCACCCATAACTTCATTGAACCTTAGATTGCCAAATAGGATGATTGTTTTGTCTGTCCTTTCTCCACCTTTAAAGTCCCGATTTCGAATGGGGGCACCTTACCTTGCAAAGGAAAGTGTCACAACATGTGTATCTCTATTGGATATTATAACTCCAACATGTTTTCCATGCCCTTTGGTGGATGTGAGGTGATTTTTGGGAACTCAATGGTGACACGCACTTCGACCCATCTTATGGGATTTTGATGAATAGTGGATGCAGTTTTCAGTCAATGGGAAAAAACACACATTGAAGGGATTACAACCACGATCTCTCGACATCATCGGTTCACATCGCATGGAAAATATCATTAAGAATAATTCACATGGTGTCATCGTTCAGCTGCATTTCATTCAGATGCAACCTTCATCAGTCTTAACTACTCCCTTGGATATTTCATTCAGATGCCTAATTTTTCCAAGCCCTTGACTATTGAGAGTGATGCTTGTGACAATGGACTTGGTGTTATCCTCCTTCAAGATGAGCATCCCATTGCATTCACCAGCAAATCCTTTTTCAGTAAGAATTTATTCACCTCTACATATGAGAAGTAAATAATGGCTATTTGGCATGCAATACATAAGTGGTGGCCATACCTCTCAAGGAATCATTTATGCATCAAGACTGATCACCAAAGTCTGAAATATTTCTTGAAACAACGGGTCTCATATCCAACACAATAGAAATGGGCTAGAAAAATAATGGTTTATGACTATGAGATGACTTACAAGAAGGCCAAGCACAATCTTGTGGCGGATGATCTTTCCCGCAGATTTGATGACCATGTTTCTCTTTCATCTATTTCTATGCCTATTTGAAATTGGTTACACTCTATTCAGTAAGGATATGTCAACAAATCTTCATTATCTGAAATAATCCAACAGTTGGCCAGTCAGCCTTCTGTTGTACTGCATTCATCTTGGGATGGTTCTTCTCTGAGAGACAAGGGTTGTCTGGTACATTCCCAGGGCATATATATTAAACATGTGATCTTCTATGAACTCTATGCTTCTCCATCAAGATGACACTCTAGGTTTCTCAAAAAATGTGAGAGGGCACAATGTAACTTCTTTTGGAAGGGAATGAAATGACAAATTCAACAGATGGTTTCCGAATGTGCTACCTATCAATGCCACAAGGGTTAAACTACACTCCTTCTCAGATTTCTCAAACCTTTTCCCATCCCTACCAAGGATTGGACATATATTTCAATGGATTTCATTGAAGGGGTCCCCAAATCTATAAGGAAAACCGTAATATTGGTTGTGGTTGATTGGCTCTCCAAAAATAGTCATTTTTTGTGCTCTCATTCATCCATATACCACCTCCTTAATTGCAAAAATTTTCATGGACCAAGTATTTTGTATTCATGGAATCCCTTCTTCCATTGTCTCAGATCGCAACAAAACTTTCATAAGTCATTCTTGACCCGAACTATTTTTCCTCACCAACACCAAACTGAATATGAGTTCAGTTTATCACCCACAAATAGATGGTCATACTAAATTAATGAACAAATTATTGGAAACTTATCTTCGTTTCTTCACTTTTGAACACCAACATCAATGGGTAAAGTGGATCCCTCTCACTAAATGGTGGTACAATACTTCCTACCATACTACAGTATTTTATGGTGAGGAACCTTCAGTACTCCTTCCATACACCCTCATTAGTTCACCAGTTCAGGAAGTTAACATGGTTCTTCGAAATCGAGATCAAACTCTTCACATTAAGCAGGACACTCTTCACATGGCAAGAAAATGCAGAAACAACAGGCCAATCAACACTGTTTCGACTGCACTTTTCAAGTTGGTGATATGGTTTTTCTTTGTATGCAATGTTACAGGAAATCCTCCTTGAAACTCAAAGGGCATCAAAAGCTCACTCCAAAGTTCTATGGGTCATATAAGGTTCTTTAGAATATTGGGTCCATTGTTTCTAGATTGGAACTTCCTCCTTCTCGCATTCACCCAGTATTTCCTATCTCTTTTCTTAAGAAAGTGACTGGCACCAACATCGGAGGACAAATTGTTTTACTAGAACTGGATAATGAAGGATCCATCATGTTTGAGCTAGATTCCATCCTCAATAAGCGCACTCGCCAACTTCACTCTCGGTCTATCATAGAGGTCTTAATTCGGTGGCATGACATGCAACCAGAGGATGCTACTTGGGAACCACTCCTTCATATTCAACAACAATTTCCACATCTAAAGCTTTGAGGACAAAGTTTTTCTATAAGGGAGGGGATGTTAAGAACACATGTCAACCCTCGTCTTTATTTCGTTAGTATATTTTGTTGGACGCATATGTTTTGTAAGTTGTCCTATTATTATGTTGTATTATCCCACATTCATAGGGAGTAATAGTTGTTTGGATTAGAATTCCTATATAAGTGAGTCTTGAGGCCAATGAATTAATCCAAGAATTATTTGTATTGATTTTGCTCAAAGGAGGTTCCCCCCTCTAAGTGTCCTGCGATCAATAAAATCTTATGTGCTCTGTTTTTTCTTTTATATAGGGCATTCTTATTGTTTATTGTAGGAGGTATTCGGGGATGTTACATCAAAATATCATTATCTCCATGATAGTGAGTTTTGTACTCCTAAATTTTCCCTAATCCATAAACATTAGAGACAATTTTATTTGTAAATATATTCTTCCCTCCATATTGCCAATTTTACAACAATGACACACTTTGCCTATTCACATAAGGCATCAAAACCCTACTAACGCACTATGTACACTCACAACTAGTGGTGTTGATGTTGTTTTTGTACATAAAACATGTGTTACCCACAAGTGATGCAAGTTGATCTTTAATAAAGTTCTCCAATGCTCATTAAAATGAAAAAATGAGAATATTCGATAGTATTCTAGAAGGAAGCTCTCATAGATTTTTATCCCAATAGATTAGCATAAGTGGAAGTCAAACCCCTAACCTCTTGGGATGATCCCTTAACCTTATCAATGATATGCTCAATTCCCTCTATCCTCTTTGTCTTATATATACAATTTCATCCCTCATGGTTGGGTGAGGAAGGATAGAGCACCCAAATGCTGCTGAAATACTCCTAGAGCTAACTTTCCCTTTTGATTAGAGACAAGGTTTCTTTAAGGAAAATACTAGTGGGAGGAAATTGTGATGCCAAGGTATTGTTTCTAATATCTCCTTTTATATTTTTTTTAATACATTGATATATACTCTTTCCATAAATATTTGTTAAATTGTAGAAATTTATAACTTATTTCCTTGGCCACTTGTTTATATTAGCCATTTTCCATATTGATTTCACATGTTTCCACTTGGTTGTTCTATGTAGTTTTATATCTAGTATCCAATATCACATCAAATAGGAAGAAACCATTAGTTACAATGTAAGAAATCTCATTATATTTACTCTTTGATTAATCTAGAAAAGGATATTTATTTTTTATTGTTTTGTTCTAGATCCAAATTGGACTAGAGAGCTTTGTACTTGTCCACATAGACAAAGTGTCTTGAAATAGGGGTTTATCCTAGGACACATTTATTGGATCATATAGATGAGTATACACCCTTTTCAATTCTTTATATCCCCTTAAAGATAATTTTGATCCTTTCCCATCTTCTTCTCACATAAGAGGTTTACAATTGAGTACTCCCACACATAGGACTAGTCCACCTTCTTCTCCCCCATTGGGAGGAAGTCATACCGCATATTCATATTCTCCTAGAAGAAAAATATCACTGCCACATATTATGAGGTCTCCCTATCGAGGAAACAACATTCAAAACTACATGGCATCCCCCAATCCCAACTTGCCATTCATGGAAATTTTGAACCTTCCTGACCTCTCCAAATTCGTAAATGATCCTATAGCTCATGATGAAAATTGGAAAAATATGTTAGAGATATATCTTTAGATATCCCTAAATTTGAAGGTAATCGGGGATATGTTCCTGCCAACCACAATATGTCTTTCCACCTATGGCGTTTCTCTAACAACATAGTTTAATATTTGGTCCATCTTTGTCTCTTCCAAATAACCCTAACTGGTGTAGCTACGAAATGGTATGTAAATTTGGAAATATATTCTCATACCACATTTGAGATCATTGCCACATCATTCCTATCCTATTTTTAGTTTCCCATAATAAATGATATTGTCCTTGAAATTCTCATGGAATTTTGACATAACACACCAACAGACATAGAGGAGCATATCCATGAATGGCATTGTTGTCGTACCTTGTGCAAGATTGACATTAAACCTCCCTTAATTTTTCATAGGTTTCTCAAATAAATCCAACTAGATATTGCAAAATATGTGGCTGCCTCAATTCCAAAAAGTGAGGAATATTCTATTCTCACATCCCAACACTTTGACCTCATATATTCCCATTCAATGTATTTGAACATTGTACTACCATATGATCCTTGACATCGATCCTTACTATCCTCCCATTGTAGGGATGTCACATACTGGGGATGGGATTATTGGGTCCATTTCCTCCTAAGGTAAAGTTCCACCACAAACAAATATAACACCACTACCCATGGTGAAACAATATCCACCTATCCCCGTTGTGTCGAATACCACTCCTACGGCACCAAATACTCCATTTTGTAAGCCTCAATATGGAACATACAACCTTGGTTACCAAAGTACAATACACTTACAATCAGTTCCTCAAACGCAAATGGAACCACTCACATCGACATCCATGTCATATGTGGTGCAACCCACATATATCCCACCTCCGAGGTATAATCCATACTACCCCTACCTATGTTCTCCTGGTGCGACACCCATACCTCATATGGGAGTCAACTTTGTTCAAACATCTTCGCAACAACAATCTCAACAATTTCAGCAACTGAATATTGCCACTCCCCCAAACCTAGATAATCAGGGGAAGAAAAATGGGAAAAATAGACAACCCCAGCAATAGGGGAAAGGGGGAAACTAAGGACCCCAATAGAATCAATACCAAGGCAACCAACCCCCACAATGGGGAAATCCCCTTAATCAAGGAAAGAACACTAATTTGAGGAAACAATACACTCACCGTTGTATGCTTATCCCTTATTGTCAACAGACGTTAGGAACCAAGAAACATGCACTCGCAAACCCTCCTCAAGTTATCCTTGCAAAACAAGCACAACAATTTGTTTTACAACAACCCTTTTCCAACCGCGGAGTAGTTACCCAACAGCTAGACCCTCATCCCCTAGGTGATGTATCTTTTCAAAACATCTATATGAACTCACAATAAACTAACCTACAAAATCGTGCTAAGGGGTACACCAATGTTGAAATTCCTTTAGGAGGACCCATGCAAATCCCATGCCTTAGCATGAAGCAAATGATGAAGATTCATAAAGCACCACTAAGGCATACCCCTCATAATCCTCACATGAAGGTTATGCATAACTACAACATTGTTGATGATTTATCACAATCACCAACCACCATTTAAACTTTAGAGGTACCTCAATCATACCCTTCCCAATGAAAGGAATTGTTGAATGCAATTGGAGTTGTTGACCTTTCCAATGCAAACCTCATGATTATTGACCTCGATAAGGGTGAACCATGATTACCCTCATCAATCATAGTCAAAAACATCATTATACATCCATGCAACATCGATCAAGGAACATCTGCATGCATAATGTATTCCAATGTTTGGAAAATATTGAGATACACATCGTTAGCACCATCCTCTATCGCTCTCCATGCATATTATGGCTGACCATACTAACCACGAGGATTGTACCAAAATGTACCCATCAAAATAGGGGACAATATGGTCATGATTGATGTAGAAGTCATAGATGCGCAACTATACTACAACATTCTCTTTGGGCATAGCTACATGTATTCCATAAATGTGGTTGCGTCCTCAGTATTCTTTACAGTTATTTTACCATTCAATAGGAAGGTGGTCACCCTTATCCAACTTAGGTAATATTATCCAAACCCATCATCCAATATTGACAATGTATTTCCCATAGTAAGCAAGACAAACAACATGACTTATGTTGATATTATCCCAAGGGTCTAAAAAGAATATGATCTTCTAGGGGCATATTTAGGTCCTCCACCTATCATTCCCCCTCCAATAGAAGGTCTCAAGTGTACCCTTTCCACCATGGAAAAGGAAGCATCCAAACCTGAGGCATTGTCATCAGCAAACCCTTCAAGACATGATGCTAAGCAAGTCTTGAATCCTTCTGTACCAACAATGTTTCATATACCATTTCTTTACCACCCCCCATGGGAGTACAGGGAACGCCAATCATGAACCAGTTAACACTTCCACTACTCACTCTAGAAATATTTGTGTGGTACCTTACACCACCCTTTCTAGAGATGGTTTCCAAACCCATTATTAGAGTTTAAATTTTAACTCAAATATATCAGATATTTAATATAATGCAAAAGGATCACTAAAATATAGAAAAGCACAACAGAATAGAAAGGCACAAATATTTTATTCTGGGAAACCACAAGGGAGAAAACCAAACAAATTATTCTGTATATATTCGTCACTTAGTACAATCTCAAACAAAGATATAACACCCAAAGATAAGATTTCTTCTGTAACTTCTTCTTCTTCACCAATGAACTTGTCTTTCTCACTCTATGAGTGAGCTTGCTTGTGATTGTTGTGTATCCAAATTATGGAGGGTGCGTCTCTATTTATATTCTTCATTTACGTGACCTTTTGGTCTAACAAGGTTGAATTCTGTACCATATTGAGATGACTTGTCCCATGGGAGACCAAAAATACACTTTACATTATTATCTTCGGGACTATTGGTCCAACTTACAATGAAGGTTTTCCCTCGACTTTTAAATGAACAATTACATTATCGACATCTCTGATCAGAGGGAAACATCCCGAAAGGTTGCACAATAAAAGTGTTGAGTAAAATGGTTGTCATTGATGTCAAAACCATTAACAGAATTTAAAGATATGGTGGGAGGCTGAAATCAGCAAAATAACAAAAAAATAACCCTGTTACAAGTTAGATGTTGAATAACAAACGAATAACCGTATAGCAAGTTGAACAACTGAGATCGTTCATCCAAGTAAATCAACGACTCACAATGTTCTTATTGAATGAACTAGCACAGAGGTTAAACACGTGTGAAGTAATAAAATTCCGTGAAGGACTAAGATTGGAAGGCAGAGGCTAGTCCCTCCCTAGATCCAACGGATGAGGATCATCTATGCAAAAGAAAGGTAGAAGGATGAAGTTTCGCAATAATCAAGATCAGATTACTCATATTAGTACTGCACTAGATCCGACGGTTAAGGATTAATTCCGGCAGTTAGGTAGAAAATCCAAAGTTTCATAAAAGATCAAGATCAGACAACTGAGATTAGTTCTGCTAAAAGAGATTGACGGTGTGGAAGAAAAATGTAGCAAGGGAATCGTGGAAGTAACGTTTAAAGATTTTATGAACCCGCAACTTGAAATCCAGAAGATTGAAGGTCGGGAAAGACTCCGCAAGAGATCGATGGTGCAGAATAAAAATGTGGAAGTAATGTTTAAATATTTTATGAACCCTCAACCCACAACCCGGAATCCAGAAGATCGAAGGTCAGGAAAGACTCCGCAAGAGATCGACGCTGTGGAAGAAATCTTATGGAAAGGAGCTTGCAGAAAGGATCTTGTGGAAAGTAGAGATACGATTTGAGGAAATGTTACATCCCTCATCCCACATCGCACAATCTAGAGATCGACGCCCAAGGAAAATCCCGATTAAAATCAACGGTGGGAAATCAATGAAGCAAAAACATTAGAGGAAATTTGGGGTCTAAAATGGACCTTATAAGAAAATGTGCCAACAATAAATTTTGTGAGTTGGAATTCAAGAACCAATAGAATTTCAATAAAATGAGTCAACCATAATGGTTGAATTGACATATTTGTCATAAAAGAAAACTACTTTATTTGTTCGTATTTTCGACATATATCCCTATGCTTTTACTCAAATTTCAGGTCGGAGAGCTCGTTGGATGCAGAATTTAATTACGCATCCAACGAGTACCCATACTGCATATTTTTAACGGACCTCGCTACCCCAAAAATAAGAAATACATGAAAAAATGTGATGATGATGTCATCATCACATTTTTTCAAGCATTTCTTGTTTTTGGGGTAGCGAGGTTCATCAAAAGTATTAAGTGTGGGTACTTGTTGGACGTGGAATTAAATTTCGCATCTAAGGAGCTCTCCCACTTAGAATTTTAGTAAAAACACAGGGAGATATGTCAAAAATACGAACAAAAAAAGTAGTGTTTTTCATTCTTCCTCCAAAATTAATAACTATTATTTTGATATTTTAACTATTATTTTATCATTTTCCTTAGGAGGCCCATTTTAGACCTCAAATTTCCTCTAATGTTTGGTGGGGAAATACAATTTAAGGAAATCGATAGAGAAGATCAACTGTCTGGATTGTATCTAGTGAAGAAGATTATGGAAACACCCGAAAACGATGAACAAGGTTGCAAAAATGAATTCTGAGTTGTGGGAAGAAACGAAATGATGTGACGGTTGAGCAGCTGGATGATGATTGGTTGTGTCTGTAAGTAAACAGTCATGATCCAAAATGAAAGAGAGTAGTTATGGAGAGATGAGTTGATAAGAAATAGTATAGGGTATTTAAAAAAAATGAATGTTTAAAGAATTAAGTGTCTCTATTAGTAAGCCTGATAGAGTCCAATGTGAATAGTTTTTCAACTATTCTTAAAGATTGAGAAAATTAGTCTAGGGTGGAAGGGTGGTGCTAGGACAATCCACAGGTCTATAGGGCATCAAAACCTCCTTCCAATCGTAGTTGGAGAATAGGGTGTCGTACAATCCTTGTATGTTGAAACAGGAAGAAAACCATAGGGGTGTTGTAGCATCCTCATTTGTAGTTGCATGAAAAATATGGGGTGTATCTACATCCTTTCTATTGCAGCAGATAAATAATTTTTTAATTTCATCTTATTAATGAGTTTGTGTTGGTGGTTTTCTATTTTGAGTTTTCTACGATAAAATATGTGTCTTAATTGTTTATTTTGTGTATTTTAAAGTAAAAACTGACAATACTGATTCACCCTCCTCTCATTATTGTGGGATAAACCAAGAATTGGTATCAGAGCGGGTTCCTTCACAATAGATTAACCATTGGAAGGAAGATCCCATCCAAAAATCACAATGGATAAACAACAAGGATTGGACACTAACAAACTTCCACTATTTACCGAAGAAAATTATGCTTACTCGAGTGTAAGAATGAGGTGTCATCTGATGTCCCTGGGATGGAAGGTTTGGGAAGTAACAAAAAATGAGCTTAAAATAGGACACCAATACCCTACGAACACTATTGAACTAGGTGAATATAAAGGTAATTCGAAATCCCTAAATGTGATCTTAATTGGTTTAACAAACTTGGTATTTACTAAAGTTATGCAATGGACATCTGCCAAAAAATCTTGGGACAAGTTGAAAATTATCTATGAAGGAGAATCTAAGGTCAAAGAATCCAAACTTCAAACATATAAAGGTCAATTTGAAAGTATTAAAATGAAAGAAGAAGATAATATTGGTGAATACCTTGTTTGTGTAGATGAAGTTGTTAATGCGATCAGAGGGCTTGGAGGAAAATTAAATGAAAAGGAAGTGGTAAGCAAGGTACTGATAACATTACCAATGAGATATGACCCAAAGGTATCCAGCTTAGAAGAACGATATGATCTTAAAAAGGTAACAATGGATGAGTTACATGGAATTCTCACCACGTATGACATGAGAACAGGACAAAATGGATTTTCAAGAAAAGAAGCAGCTTTTAAAGGCTCCTTAAAAAATCAATAAAAAAAGCCAAATGATGAGGAATCTTTTTTCATTAATAAACTTGAGAGAGGGACTGGAAAATACCAGTTGAAGTTACATTTAATGTGTTTTAATTTTTTAAGTATTGGACATTTTTCCTCTAAATGCACCTACACTAAACAAGATGTGAATGAAGAAAAGGAAACCTCGAATTTCAAAATGGGTAAATTAGGAAACAAGAAAAAACACCATGGGAAAAAGAAAATTGTTTACACCATGGAAGACAATGAATATTTAGATGGAAATGAAGTTGAAGAAGCTGAAGTTTTATTTATGGGCCTAGATACTCAATCCTCAAATAGTGACTCATATTTGGAAGGAGAATTAGACCTAAGAGATGAACTTGTTAGCGCCCTTGAATAACTTGAGAAATGTAGGAAAAAGAACAGGCAATCAAATATTGTCATCAGTTAGTTGGAAGCTCAACTCTTAGATGCCAAAAAGGTTGAGGAGGGCCTAAACCTATAGCTCAAAAGAAGAATATAGGAGTCTGAAAAGATTGCAGAAGAAATCATGAAATTCAAGAGAAAGCTTGATGAAGGGTCTATCAAATAAAAGTTTGATAATAGCTCAAGGATTCTGCATGGCATTTTGAGTACCCAAATACCATCAGGTGATAGGTCTGGTTTTGGTTTCTTTAAAGAAAATAATCCAAAGAGTTTTCCTGTCACAAATTAAGAAGGAAGTAAGAAAAGCTATGCTGAAGTACTAAAGAATCTAGCTAAAAAAGAAAGAAGCAAGAAAGATAGCTTAATTTCTCGAGATAAAAATATAAATAATATAACACCCAGGAGACCAAATAGATATCTACATATATTTTTAGGTCACTGCTTTGCTTGTAATAATTTTGGTCATAAAGCCTTAAACTGCAGAATTGAAAGAAAGGTTTCTGAATACAAGAAGAAGTCATCAAGTAATGAGTCGAAGGGAAATAAGAATCTTTTTACATTACTTCAAAAATATGACATAGAATGTTATAAATGTAATAACCATGGACATATGGAAAGCGATTGTTAGATAAACACTCATACAAGGAATACTATTGTAATAAAACCTCTAAACACGAAACAAAAGAAGTACTAGAGAGAAAAGGAGGAAAAAGAAAGTTCCATGATTGCTTTATGCGCAATCGGAAACCAAAACTTATGGCACTTGGATAATGGTTTTTTAAAACATATGACCTGTGAACCAAGAAAATTCATAACACTAAAAGATAATAAGGGAAAATTCACTTTTGGAGACAGCATGTCCTACAAAATAAACGACAAAGGAACGACTGTTGTCAATAGTAAGATAAACGAAGAAAATGTTTTTCTAGTTAAAAACGTCAAACCTAATCTTCTCAATGTAAGTCAAACATGCGAACAAGGACACATTTGTATATTTGACTCACAAAAATCTGAAATCAATAATAGGAAAACAAGAAAGGTCTTTGGCATTTATATGAGAAATACAAACAATGTATACATCTTGGAAAATGAAAACCAAAACTACTTAAGTATGGTAGATAAAAGTTTGTTATGGCACAGAAGGTTGGGACATTTAATTTTTCACAATCTTGCCAAAATAAGCACAAAGGAAGCTGTAAGAGATCTACCAAAACTTGTAGTTCCTCTAAACTTTGTATGTAAACATTGTCAACATCGGAAGCAAACCAGAGCCAGTTTTAAAATAAAAGAACATCTGACCTCACACCCTATGGAAATAATACACACGGACCTTTGTGGACCAACTAAAACTAAAATCCTATAAGGAGATCACTATTTCATGTTTCTCATTGATGATTACACAAGGATGACATGGGTGGCATTCCTCAAAGAAAAATCAGAAGCTTTTTAAAAAATTAAAATATTCAAGGCAATGGCTAAAAATGAGTCAGGTATGAAAATCAAGTGTCGTAGATCAGATAATGGGGGATAATTTACCTCAAGTGAATTCAATGAGTTCTGTGAAGGTCATGGAATTAAGAGACAATTTTCATCTGCAAAAAATCCTCAGCAGAATGGGGTTGTTGAAAGGAAAACCAAAATAGTCCAAGAAGCTACCAGAACTATGCTCAATGAAGCAAAAATGTCAGATTCATTTTGCAAAGAAGCTATATGCACAACTATCTACATACTTAACAGAAGGAAACTCAGCGTGAACAAGGATAATACCCCCTACGAATTGTGGTATGGAAGACTAGCCTTAGTCAAATATTTTAAAGTATTTGGTAGTAACTGTCAAATCGAAAGAAACAAGGATGACCTTGGAAAATGTGACTCCAAGACTAATGAAGGAATCTTTATAGGGTATTCATCCACCAAAATGGCATATAGGTGTTACAATAAAAGGTTACATAAAATTGTAGAGAGTGCTGATGTGAAAGTAGATAATATAAAACCTAGGAAAGAGAAAAATATTGATAATGGTGAAAATACATGTGATGATGAAGTAACAGAATTGGAAAAGGATGAGAGCATGCATAATGGAGAACAAGACAAAGAGAAGCAAGATAAAAAGGAAGATGAATAAGACTTCCCTAGACTTGATACTAAAACTCCTTCTAGAAGGATGCAAAAGAATCATCGAGAGTCACAGATCATGGGTGATAAAAATGATAGAGTCATAACAAGAAGACAACTACCAGGTGTTGAACAACTAATACTCTCAATAGTTTAACCCAAAAAATTTACAGAAGCCATCAAAAGTTATGAATGGGTCAAATCCATGAATGAAGAACTAGATCAAATTGAGAAAAATGAGACCTGGGAACTTCTCCCAAGACCTCAAGATAAGAACAATGTAGGAACCAAATGGGTTTTCAAAAACAAGTTCGATCAAGATGGTCAGGTAATAAGGAACAAAGAAATATTGGTTTGTAAGGGGTATGCCCAAGTGGAAGGTATTGACTTTGAAGAAAATTATTCTCCTGTAGCATGACTTGAAGAAATCATAATGTTTTTAGCACTGTCATGCCATGAAAATTTGAAAGTACATCAAATGGATGTCAAGTCTGCATTCCTAAATGGAAAACTAGAAGAAGAATCATATATTGAACAACCTGAAGGGTTCTCTTGTCAAAGAACAAAGACTATGTCTGTAAACTTAATAAGTCTCTCTATGGTCTCAAACAAGCTCCAAGAGCATGATTTTCAAGACTATACAGTTACTTCAAACAACAAGGTTTTAAAAGAGGATCCACTGAAAGTAATATTTACCTAAATATTGAAGATTAAAATATGACCATTGTTGTTGTCTATGTGGATGATATCATATTTGGAATCAATATTCAAATCCTAAGTGTATATTTTACCTTTGAAATGAATAAAGAATTTGAAATGTCAATGTTGGGTGAATTGACTTTCTTCCTAGGATTGCAAGTCTACCAAAAAGATGAAGGAATTTTCATCTGCCAAACTAAGTACATCAAATATATGTCAAAATTTTTTAAAATGGAAGATTCCGAACCTATTGGTACTCCTATGGTCACCAATTGCAAGTTAAGTAAGGATGATGAATCTATAGAAGTAGATCATACCATGTTTAGATCCATGATTGGCAGTCTTCTTTATGTGACATCCACAAGACCAAATGTGATGCAAGTCATTGGATTGGTGGCTAGATTCTAGTTTGCTCCCAAAGAAACACATGTAACAGCAATAAAAAGGATTTTCAGATATCTAAAAGGTACCATGGAGTATGGTTTATGGTATCCAAAAGGACAAGACTTTACCTTGAAAGCATTTACTGATGCAGATTGGGCAGGAAGTATTGATGATCGAAAAAGTACTAGTGGAGCAAAATTCTCTCTAGGAAATTGTTTAGTATGATGGTCAAGTAAAAAAAATCCTCCATTTCACTCTCTATAGCAGAAGTAGAATATATTCCTTCCACCTCATGTTGCACTTAGGTTAGTTGGATGAAACAAACCCTAGAACATCTACTTATAAAATATGAAGATCCAACATTTGTCAACTATGATAACACTAGTGCTATAAATATGTCTAAAAATCCTATCAGGCATTCTAAAACAAAACATATACCAATAATGTATCACTATCTAAGAGAACATGTATCTCAAAAAGCTGTCAGATTAGAATACATTCACACAAGAGAACATATTGCTGACATTTTCACCAAACCATTACCTAAGGAAGCATTTGAGCATCTTAGACAGAATATGGGAGTAATTCAATTACAAAAACACTAAGAGGAGGAAGCACAATCTCAAGGAGAGATATGATGACAGCGGGAGTTGCAAGACAAGTTTCTTCTCCATTGGTGTCAAAGGGGGAGAATGATTAAAAACTTTTCCATCAATGCCAAAGGGGGTGATTTTTCAGTAAAATGGTTGTCATTGATTTCAAAATTGTTAATGAAAGTTAAAGATATGGTGGCAGGCTGAAATCAGTAGAATAACAAAGGAATAACCTGTTATAAGTTACAGGTTGAATAAAAAATGAGTAACCCTATAGAAAGTGGAACAATTGAGATCGTTCATCCAAATAAATCAATGCGTCACAATTTTCTTCTCGAATGAACTAGCGCAGAGGTTAAACACATGCGAAGTAATAAAATTCCGTGAAGGACTAAGATTGGACGGTAGAGGTTAGTCCCGCCCTATATCCAGTAGCTGAGGATCAGCTCTGCAAAATAAATGTCTAAGGATGAAATTCCACAACAATCAAGATCGGATGACTCATATTAGTCTCACACTATATCTTACGGTTAAGGATTAATTCTGACAGTTAGGCGGAAAATCCAAAGTTCCGCAAAAGATCAAGATCAGATAGCTAAGATTAGTTCTACTAAAAGAGATTGGTAGTGTGGAAGGAAAATGTGGAAAGGGAATTGTGGAAGTAAAGTTTAAATATTTTATGAACCCACAACCTGCAACTTGCAATACAAAATATCGAAGTTCAGGAAAGACTCTGCAAGAGATCGACAGTGCGAAAGAAAAATGCGGAAAGGGAATTATGGAAGTAATGTTTAAATATTTTATGAACCCGAAACCCACAACGTGGAATCCATAATATTAAAGTTCAAGAAAGACTTCATAAGAGATCGATGGTGCGGAAGAAATATTACAGAAAGAAGCTTGAGAAAGGAGCTTGCATAAAGGAGATTTCAGAAAGGATATTGTGGAAAGTTGAGATACGATTTGAGTAAATGTTACATCTCGCATCCCACACTCCATAATCTAAAGATCGATGCCCAAGAAAAAAACCGATGAAAATCAACGGTGGGAAATCCCTGAAACAGAAATTTGGTACGGTAATACGATTTAAGGAAATCAGTAGAGAATACCAATTTTCTGGATTGTATCTGGTGAAGAAGATTATGGAAAATCTAGAAAATGATGAACAAGGCTACAGAAATGAATTCTGAGTTATGGGAAGAAACGAAACAGTGTCTTCAATGAAATGATGCGATGGTTGAATGACTAGATGATAATTGGTTATGTCTGTAAGTAAACAGTCACGATCCAAAATGAAAGAGCGCAGCTATGGAGAGATGCATTGATAATAAATAGGCATAGGGTATTTAAATAAATGAATGTGTAAAGAATTAAGTGTCTCTGTTAGTAATCTTGATAGAGTCCAAAGTGAATAGATTTTTAACTATTCTAAAACACTGAGAAAATCAGTCTAGGGTGGTAGGGTGGTGCTAGGTCAAGCCAGAGGTATGCAGGGGGTTGAATCCTCCTTCCAATCGTAGCTGGAGAATAGGGTATTGTAGCATCCTTCTTTGTTGAAATAGGAAGAAAACCATAGGGTATTGTAGCATCCTTGTCTCATCTGTAGTTGAAGGAAAAATATAGGGTGTATCTACATCCTTTTTGTTGTAGCAGATAAACAATTTTGTAAATTCATCTTATTGATGAGTTTCTGTTGATGGTTTTCTCTTTTGAGCTTTATACAATAAAATATGTGTCTTGATTGTTTATTTTGTGTATTTTAAAGTAAAAACTAACAATAGTGATCCCCCCCCTCTCAATATTGTGGGATAACCCAACACAAGGTTATTTAAAACATAATAATAATTATACAATGAAGAATATCTTCCAAAGTTACATTTTCAACAACACTCCCTCTTATTAAGGAAGGTATTCTTACGACCTGGTCATTGCCATAATATCTGGAAATCATCGTCATCACCATATCATAATTATTGGATCATCATCATCATCATCATCATAGATACAACAACTCTCATCTTGTCAACCATTAACTGGTGACATCTATTGAATCTATACATCCTCAGACGTTCTACAGAGAAAATACTCTTTCATGTTAGATGTAGGTATAGATATCATCTATGACTTTATCATCATCCCCATGAGCAATCCATCAAGTAGGTACAACCCAGGTCCTAATTTGACATTGCCCAAGCAATAACTTGCATCTCCTATTGTTATCACATCGTATCTAGATCATCTCATCATCTCATATACGTACACTATGTCCCTAGGAGAACTTGAATCTTGCACACCGTGGAGATCATCCTAGGAGCATACAAAACCTAGTCCATATGGAGAGAATCCGATGTGCATATCTCATTTCCACCATAAAACCTGCATCTCCCACTAAGTGGGTACATCCTAGAAACATTTGTGTCTTCCAGAAAATGGATACAACCTAGCTGTATTGTGTCTCTCTCTAAGTTAATCTGCATCTCCCACCTACTTGGTACATCCCAGTAGCATCCATGTCTCCCACCTAGTGGGTAGAACATATATGTATTATGACTCTCTTATTCAACCTACATATTTGTACATGGAAATACAACCCAAGTGTGTCCATTCAAACCACATGTATCTCCATCCATGCTGATACATCCCAACACATCCCAGATTCTTTATGTCGACTCTCTCTCGATCAGTCTACATGTTAGTACATGGAGATACAACCCAGAAGCATCCTTTTGGACCACCTACATCTTCATCCATACGGATATAGCTCAGGTGCATCCCATATGATTTATGACCTCTAGACCACAGTGTCTTGATACATTGAGATACATCCCAGGAGTGTCCATTTGGATCACCTACATCTTTGTCAATGAAAAGACATCCTTGTTTCACCGGAATCTTTTAGACATGTCACATCACTCGCTCTTTCGAGGAACATCGATGTGGATAACACCGAGCTTCTCTATGAAGTACTCAGAATTTACTCTTTCTAACGGCTTGGTGAACACATCGAATGTCTACTCATTTTTTGCGTCATACTAGAGGTTCATTGCTCATTTGCACCATGTCCCATATATAGTGATATCATATCTTGATGTGATATGACTTTCCATGAAATACACAAGTCATATTTATTTCTTGTACATAATAGGATTATGGATCATTTTGGATCATATGAAAGTTAATGTTTAGCAGACATGAAACATGCAATTATTTATGAAAAATAGATGTAATAATATTCTCTCCTTCATAGTAATAAGTCTTTGAATAACTTATAAGTGTTTACTCTTATTTATGATGGACATATCATATTTTAATTATGGAGGTTTTATATATGAATGTTTAAATAATGGTGTTATGAGATGTCTATTTCATAAGTTCAAGGAGTTATGCATAAGTTTTTTTTATTAAATAATTGTGGAAAGAAAGTTACTGTGATGTATGGTTATTAGACATATGAGTGATATGTATTACTACAAGTGTTAGATACTAGAATGTGTTTTTCTCCCTTGTATTAGTAAAAGATATATTAAAGGTGAATTTAAGTACCCTTTATTGAGAGGAAATACATCTTTATTTAAAATAGTTCAATGTTAGTTTTTTTTGTTTAACAAAAGAGGTTATGAGGTAAAGGGGTATGTACCGTAAACCAATGTTTAACATTCATTAAGATTAATAGGTTATAATGTTTGAGATTAAGTAAAAGAAAAAAAATTACACCATCTTCCTAAAAGTTACTTGAGGTTTTAGGGTATGTTACAAATGGTATCAAAGCAGGTTTACAACACTCAGACCTAATGGACTCACCTACATATAGGTATGTGTGTACTTTGTGAAGAATTAACTACTTGAAAATGGGACTTTAAGTTTACTTATTGGCATGCATGTTTTTTTAATGTTATGATTGTCAAAGTAATTGAATTATTTTGATTAGAAATCATGTGCTTGAGTGCAGTAACTTAGTTGCATAAACTGAATTCAAAATATGTGGATGAAGTGTTTGGATTTATAGTTTGCCCTTGTCCATACTTGTATATTAGATTATATTTTCCTAACTTAGGAGTCATTAATTAATATTGGGTCTGCTAGCACCATTGGGTCCACTTGGGTTATTGGTGCCACTAGTACCAGTCAGTAGAGTGTGGGGAATAGATATAGAGGTTAAATTCAACTCACTACACCTTCATGCATCAATTTATGTGCCTTTGAGAACAATCCCTACAATTTAGGAGCCAGTGAGAGTGCCACCACCAACCTCTTTCAATTGTTGGTAGTTGATAACTAGTTAAGTTAAGTTATGCTCTAGTTAGATTTAGTTAGATCTCCTCGATTTAAGTTAGCGCAAGTATTGCATGGATGCATGAGGGAAGGGGCCTATTCTCACCTACCTCTCACCTACCACATTAGTTTAACTAATTAACTGATTATAATTGATTGAGAGACTGAATTAGACATATGGAGTTAGACTAGTGAACTCCAATAGTGATTTACACACTTCTAGTTATCCATGCAGTCAGATTGAGTGGGTAGAATCGAATCATATCACCATGATTCAAATTATGATTTATGTAACACAGTTTTATACTAATGGAATTAATGAAGTTTATACTGTAATTATACTAAGCAATTCTTATCTATTTACTGTGAAATTTGTCTTGTTTAGTGTGTATTATTCATTCCATTACACTACATAATGAAACAAGTCAATTGCACTCATTCACTGAAGATCAATGGAACAATAAGTTAACATGGTATCAGAGCCTACTTAGGAAAGAAAAAAGTCTATCCAATCTCCATTGTACACCAGAATCAATTGGGTTTCCACATAAGTCCCACAAAGTGTGCATTGATAACTATGTATTTGTTCAGAGAAGTCTCTGCATGCGTGAAGGACCCTGAGAAAGTGTACATGTCGAGATTGAAGGCTTGATTCTAACATTGCATAAATTTTTTTGCAATGATTTTGTACAGGTGCTATGTAGCTTAATTGAATAATTAACTGATTGGAAGGATGAATTGATGGATTCTCTTGCTTTCTTATCCCATATCCTAACACCCTTCAACTATGTTTATTGGAGGGAGGATACACAGGTCTCCTTACAAAAAGCTTGTCCTACACAAGATGACTATGGGAAAAGAGACAGAACCTCATCATCCTACTAAGGAAAAAAGGTTCTTGAACATGTTAGATAAATCTTTCGGATTCCTTTGTGCTCACATCTCTAGGAATCTCCTCTTAAATCTTGAGGGATTTAAGACTCCCAAACAAGCTTGGGAGAAGCTCAAATTCTTGTTCAAAAAACAAGATGATATTTGGGAAAAAATATTGGAGAATGAGCTAATATCATTGAATCCCAATATTTTTGAGACTATCCAGTAGTTTTTCACAAAATTCAAGTCTCTAGCACTACAATGTAAGCAATGAGAAATAGAGAGGAAGGATGACCATATTGTGCTATCGGTGCTCAAAAAACTTGGTTCTAATAATTTTTTCTTCATATATACCTTCCATTTGTTATAATAACCAACCCATAGTTACCTACCATAGACATTAATTAATCCATTTTTGTCGTATTTTCCTAGTTTCCAATATTCCACTCTATGCAAGTTGTCTTCCACATGCCATGGAAGTCAAACTTGCTAAAACTGAGTCATGGAGTGCTTGGGAAACCTCTTGGAATACATATTTAGCATATCTTCTTTATTTTAGATCCTCCCTAGTGCATATCTACTTTTTCTGCTAAGTTTCCTGCTTTATTGAGATTTATGGCAAAAGGGAAAGTAAGACTAGGTGTAGTTGACTTGTTTTTTTCCCTCATCATCCTCCATTATTTTATCCTAATAAAATCATGTATGAGTTGTATTTCCATCACTTATTATCTTGCATACTTGAATTTTCCAATTCATGAGCCTCTAGGTAGATTTGGAAACTGCTTTATGCACCTATGGGGGATTTGACTAGATTCAGTAAGCCTACTTTTTGACTATTTCGAATGGCATCCTTATGAATTTGAATCTCTCATGTGATTATATATTTCAGAAGCCTATTAATTCATAATGTTGGCTATTATACACTTATTCAATACAAATTAGTGTTATGCTCCAATTTCAGTCTCCTTTGTGTGTAAATTTGCATGTTTCATTAGCAATTTTGTGAGTGAAATTGTTCTATCACTTGAGTTCAATTTACACATGGTATCAGAGCCTTTGTAGATCAATTTATCTCCTTCCATATCTCTATTGCAGGTTCAACATCTTGACTGGGAGCACATTCTGCTGGTTGAAGGGCACATTTCTGAGCTATGGATCAATCTCAGAAGATCATCTTGACTCCATTTAATTTCTTTGAATGGAAAGTAGAGATGGAGATAATATTGAGAGAGAAAGGTATCTATAGGGTGACTATGGCAACCAAGGTAGAGCCCAATGCAGCTATAGAGAAAATTAAGTGGCACAACAGGAGGGATGAGGCCTATGGTCTTCTGTGTCTGAGCATATCCAGAGACCTCCTCTTCCATCTTGATGGATTGAAATTACCTAATGAAGTGTGGGAGAATCTTGTAGAGATTTTTGGTAAGACATATGAGATGAGAGGACATAAAATCGAGAATGAATTGATCTCTTTGATTCCTAGCAGCTTCGAATCCCTGCAACTCTACTTTTCCAAGTTTAAAGCCCTTGTTTTGCAACTAAAACAGTGTGGAATCAAAAATAAGGAGGAGAAACTAGTTTTTTCCATACTCTCAAAGCTTGGCCCTGACTATTCAGTGTTTGTTTCTACCTTCCATGCCACCAAGTTGACAACTTGAGCCTGGAATATTCCTAAGCTTGTTGAGTTCATGGAATCCCTCACACAAGAACAAGATAACATGGTGATGATGGACACCATCAAACCTTCCAAAGACCAAGATTTGGTTGATGGATATTCGAGGGTGGATTCAAAATGAAAGAAGAAAGATAAGAAGCCACCTAAGCAAAAGAGAGACAAGAACAAGTCTCAAGAGGATCCCCAAGGATCCAAGAAGAACTTCCAGAAGAAGAAGAACAAAGGAGAAATGAGCAAGTGCACATACTACAGTAAGGGCTATCATCCTGAAATCTCCAGCATGAAGAATAAAATTGACATGTTGATCCAAATCCTAGAGAAGAATAACATCTCCCTTCCTGATTGCTCAAAGAAGAGGGAAGGAGGATCAAATTTAGAGGATAGAGAGAGAGTACATGCTTTGGTTGCTGGCACATCAAGCTCACTTAGCTTCATCATAGACTATGGAGCTTCAAGACATATGGTTTCAACCAAGGAGGCATTCTCCTCTCTTGACATGTCTAAAGGTCAACGAATAGTGGTGGGAGATGATTCTCTCACTGATAGTTTGGGGAAAGGAAGGATTGATCTTGACCATGGTAAGTTTAGTAATGTATTGTATGTTCCAGATCTTGCCTCTAACCTCTTGTCAGTGTATCAGATGACCCATACGGGGTCTCCAAAGAATAACATATTCTCCCTTGATGATTTTGAGATCACAGAGATCTCGAACGGTAAAGTCATTGCAAAAGGAGTTGTAGATCACTCTTCGAAGGTATACATGTTTTCACATTTTATACCCTACTCAAACCCCTCTACTCTTCTGATTCATGCTAATGAGGAAAGCAAGATTTGGCATGAAATATTTTTCCATCTTAACTATAAGTATTTTTCTGATCTAATCGAAAAATAAATGGTCATAGGGTTACCAAATATTAAGTTTTACAAGGGAGTCTGTCAAGGTTGTATCCTAGGAAAACACCCAGAGCATAAATTTGAGAGAGCTAGTCATGAGAGAACCTCTGCACCTCTTGAGTTGATCCACAGTGATGTTTCTGGTCCATTTCCTCATATGTCAATGAGTCAATCCAAATATCCATTGAACTTTATAGATTACTTTTCCAGGTATTGTTAGGTTTACTTCCTGAAGCATAATTCTGAAGTTTTTGGCCTCTTCAAAGTCTTCAAGGATTTGGTTGAAAACAAGTCTAGGAGGAAACTCAAGATCCTCAGATATGACAATGTTGGTGAGTATGTCAAGTTTGATTTCATTCAATATTGTGAAGATGCAGGTATTCAGATGCAGCATTCAATCCCTTACACACCACAACAAAATGGTGTTGCTGAGAGAAAGAACAGATCACTGCAGGAGATGGCAACCTGTATGATGGAGGCTAAGAATTTGCCACCAAATTTTTGGCCAATTCTATAAACTGTGCATCCTATATCTAGAATAGGGTGCCTCATAAATATCTTTATGGTATGACTCCTTTTGAATCTTGGAGTGGGCATAAGACAGATGTGACCCATTTCAGGATTTTTGGCTCAAAGGCTTGGGCTAGAATTCCAACTGAAAAGAGAAAGGCTTTGCAGCCCCAAAACCAAGAGTGTCTATTTGTTGGGTACTCTGAAGATTCAAAAGGGTACAATCTGATCAATTTGATCACAAACAAATCCTTCATTGAAATGAGTGTTCAGTTCCAAGAAGAGCCTTTAACAGTAGTTGAAGTTGGAGAGTCTTGTTCACCACTAGAACCATTGAATGTAAGTGAAGAGACAAATGAGTTTACTGATTCTGATATGTCTGATAATTATTATTTAATTGCAGATCCTGATATTCCTACAAGACCAAAATGGGAAGCAAATACCATTCATGCAGCTAGGGAACTAGCTAGAAATCCTAGTGATCCTAGGAGGACTAGATCTCAGTTTGAGAGTGCCCTGTGTATGAAAGATCCTTTGTTTGCAGAGAAGTGCTATCTCATGGTTGAATCAGACCCACATAAATATGAATATGCAGCACATGATTCAATATGGAAAACAACAATGAAAGAAGAATTCAGCTCACTCCAGAAGAACAACACTTGCGAACTGGTTGATCTTACCCCAGGGAGGAAGCTAGTTCAATGTAAGTGGGTTTTGAAAACTAATTTCTCTGCTGATGGTTCACCTTTGAAATATAATTCAATATTTGTATCCAAGGGCTACTCATAGGTACATGGTATTGACTACAATGAAACCTTTGCACTAGTGGCAAAGATGGACTCCAAAAGGCTAGCCTTAGCCATTGCAGCTTCAAAGCAGTGGGAGGTACATCACATGGATGTGAAGTGTGCTTTCCTGAATGGAAATATTATTGAATATATTTAAATGTAGAATCCTCAAGGGTTTGTTTCTAATCCATATTTTGTGTGCAGGTTAAAGAAATCATTGTATGGGCTCAAGCAAGCCCCTAGGGCTTGGTAAGCCAAGATTGATGGCTTTCTGCTGTCAGTGAGTTTTGTTCGATGCAATTCTGATCCTAATGTTTATTTGAAGCTGATTCATGGTTCTTTGATTATTATTGTCTTGTATGTGGATGACCTTCTAATTACAGGAAGTTCAAAGAAAGACATTGCCTCCTTGAAGGATGCAATGAACCTTGCATTTTCTATGACTGATTTGGGGTTGTTGAGCCAATTCTTGGGTATAAAAATTTCTCAATCCCAACATGGAATAAAAGAACATCATTCCAAGTATGCTTTATATTTTCTAAACAAGTTCAAAATGAAATATTGCAAGCCAAGCAAGACTCCCTTTCTTTCAGGAGTTAAGCTTGAAGAAGCAGGTTCTTCTCCTATGGTAAATAATACACTATATAGGAAGGTGACAACGCAGATTGAAAGTCAACATCAGGATATGTTTTCATTCTTTTTGAAGGACCAATCAGCTGGTCAAGAAAGAAACAGAGTGCCATAGCACTCTCATCTACAGAAGCAGAGTACAGAGGAGTTGTAAATGTAGCAACTCAATGTTTATGGTTTTAGGGGATACTTGGTGAGTGTGGCTTCGAATCAGAGTTTTCAACTATTATTGATTGTGATAATCATAGGACCATTTTAATCTCCAATTATCTAGTTCATAGGTATAGAATCAAACACATTGAGATCCATATGCACTACACCAAACAGCTTGTGCATGATGGCACCATTCACCTACTCTTCTGTGCATCTTCAGAACAAGTAGGAGACATCTTCACCAAATTTTTTTATGAGAAGACATTCAGCAATCTCAAATAACTTCTGGGGATTGCTGATCATGCTATGAAGCATGATTTATGACAATATTTTCAAACTTTTTTTTACTGTCCATGTTTAAGGGAGGATTTTCCCACTGGGTTTTTGCCTCTTTCCTTGGTTAAATGGACATGTAGTATGTAAATGGTGACTAAACCTTGTTTCTAGGCCCTATATTTTTCTGATATTTACTCATAAATTTAGGCTTAAGGGGGGGTGTTAGAATAATCAAGCCATAGTTACATACCTTAGACATTAATTAATCCATTTTTGTTTTATTTTCCTAGTTTCCAATATTCCACTCTATGCAAGTTGTCTTCCACATGCCATAGAAGTAAAAATTGCTAAAAATGAGTCATGGAGCACTTCGGAAACCTCCTAGAATCCATATTTATCATAACTACTTTATTCCAGATCCTCCCTAGTGCATACCTGCTATTTCTCCTAAGTTGCCTGCTTTATTGAGATTTATGGCAAAAGGGAAAGTAAGACTAGGTGTAGTTGACTTGTTTTTTTCCCTCATCATCCTACATTATTTTATCCTAATAAAAGAATGTATGAGTTGTCTTTCCATCACTTATTGTCTTTCCTACTTGAATTTTCCAATTCGTGAGCCTCTAGGTAGATTTGGAAACTGCTTTATGCACCTATGGGGGATTTTACTAGATTTACTAAGCCTACTTTTTGACTATTTCGAATGAAATACTTATGTATTCAAATCTCTCATGTAATTATATATTTCAGTAGACTATGAATTCATAAGGTTGGCTATTGAACACTTATTCAATACAAATTAGTGTTATGCTCCAACTTCAGTCTCCTTTGTGTGTAAATTTGCATGTTTGATTAGCAATTTTGTGAGTGCAATTGTTCTATCACTTGGGTTCAATTTACACATCATTTAAAAAGATATTTTTTTATATCCCAAAATGACACATCTCTTCCCATGACCACTATTCCATGATTTCGTCGCATGTCGACACTTCATGAAAGTCACTAAAAAAACACCTATATTGGAGGACCTATATCTGGAGTTTTGTAACTTCATTTTACCTGTTCTCTACATCGTTGGAAAGGTGTATGAGTCAGATAAAACTTTTTAGAATACACCAAAGTTTGAAAATTCCTAGAAGTCCCATAAATATGATATTGTTTGATGTACACATGAGTTTCCTTAAGGAAACACATGCATTCCACTTTTTACACGCGACATGTTTTATATAATACTCATGTGTTCTTTAAATATGCAACTATTTACATTGAAAATCATGTTTCATACGGTACTATTGTTACTACAACCCGCATGTGTCCCTTGAATAGGTGACTGTTGTCTTTGAAACCCACATGTTTTTCCTCTAGATGTCAACAAACGAATTTTATTGAAGTTTGGGTGTTTTGGCTGGTTATGCAACTGACTCCTTTAGTTGTAACTAATTTGTATTCAACCCTAACTATACAGAAGAAATAAATAGAGGTAGGGAGGTCAATGAGAGGGGACTAAAACCTTTTCATTGTTATTCTGGAGGAATTGGAACTCTTGTTCCCTCCACCTTTTTCCTAGAAGTTATCTCCTTATGTTGCAAAGCTTGGAGGCTGAGCTCCTTGGAGAAAAGAAGCAGCAGAACCAGATAAAGGTTTCATGAGGTGGCCAACTTGAATAGAAGTTATATTTGTACTTATTTTCATGATTAATAAAGATGTGATGTTTTTCTTCTTCCTAAATCATTGTTTAGTGTATCATTGAATCTCTGTTTTTCATCATATGATGATGTTAGTCAGATCATTGTCTCATATTTATTTGATTATAATTGCTTTATATATGTTATTATTGGTTTGAGGAAGGTATAATTTGTTTTGCAGGTGTCTTGGAGCAAGAGGAGCAAAAAGAGGATTTAAGGGCTTCTTGGATCAACATTTGTTTGGATAAGTTATGAACCATTACAATCTATGAACTTGTTTATATATATTTCCAGAACCATTTGCATCTCTCTTTCTTTTGAAATATATTAAACCCACTCATAACTTAGGATAAAATAATTAATCATTATTTGATTAAGTATTCACCCACTAGATTAATTAATTGGAATTCACTTGCACATTAAAGTCAATACATGCCATATATATCATAGGAATGATTTATTTCTATTTATGGGTTGGCCTTGACCACCTTTTGACCATATAGAATTAGTATATAGCACTTTACAACAGATTCTGTTTTATTCTGCTTTTCCTACTTTTCTATGGATAAGGTAAAGCTAGTAAAACTAGGAAACTAGGTGCTTTTGTTTCCAACCCATCCTTCATGACTTTTCCTCAATTTTCTAGGATTAGCATTTTTTTTCCATATCCTTGAGAACTCACACATTATTTTTCCAATTCGTGATATCCTTGATATATTTGGGAAGTGCTTTAGCCATCTATGGGGGTTTGCTATATTTTGGTAAGTTGGCCTTTTTTTAGCTTTATGAGTTGTCTCCATACAAATAGATTTTACTATGAAGGATGCACTATTTATGTACTCTATTATCCATCATTATTAAATGGAAGGATACACACCAATATTCATCTCTTCATTTATGTGATTCAGTCTCTTTTCTTCTCTCTATTTTTCCTATGTATGCTTGTGAGAATTCTTAGTAGCAAGATCTATTTCCTGTGCTTCTTCTTAGCATCATTTCTCTTAGCATTGATCTATTATTTCTACATGGTATTAGAGCTAAAGGGAGAAAAACATTGCAAGATTAGAAATGGTATCAGAGTAGCAAGGCTGATCAAGTTCTACAGAGTTGAAGAGTGCATCCAGTCTCCTATCCCTCTCTGAAGAAGAGCTTGTCTAGATTATAAGATTTTCTCATACTTTGTTTTGAAGGTTGTAGAGAGTTTCTTCTTGAGCACATAAATTCATAAATATGGATTCTCCTTCATCAATAATTCTTACTCCCTTCAAATACCATGGATGAAAATAAAAAATATCCATTCTATTGGGCACTAGAGGATTGTACAGAGTTACTCTAGCTTTGGAGAATGAACTCAATGTTGCGATTGAGAAATCTAAGTGGCATAATAGGTTGCATGAAGCCTATGTAATGATTTGCCTCTATATTTCTCTTGATACACTCTTTCATCTAGATGGTTTGACCACTCCAAACCAAGTATGGACTCAATTGGAGTCTCTCTTTGGAGTTCAAGATGAGCTAAGAGGGCATCAATTGGAGATTGAGTTATTCTCACCGAGTCCAAGCAATTTCAAATATATTGAGGTTTTCTTCACTAATTTCAAGACACTTTTTCTAATTCTCAAGAAATGTGGGATTGATAAAGAACACGATCAATTAATCCTTTCCATTCTTTCAAAATTGGGTCCTGATTACTCAGTTTTTGTGTCTACTTTTCATGCTATTAGGCTTTTTGTTCCTAAGTGGAAAATTCCTTCTTTAAATTATTTTCTTGATTCACTAACAAAGGAGGAAGATAAATTTATCCATATGGGTTTCCTTAATTCTCCAAAGAGCAGGTATCATGCTTTCTTGGTTCAAGTAAAAAAGAATGACAAATCCAAAGTAAGCAAATTGTGAAGAATCCAAAGTCAGAAATTGAAGATGAATATTCTTATGAAGATTTAATGAAGAAAGTTAAGAAGAAAGGGAGCACATCCAAGTTATCTTATTGCAGCAACGGTTTTCATTCAGAGAAGAAGTGTTTCAAGAAGAATATGGAAATCATGTCTCAGATTCTTGAGAAGCACAAAAATGAAGTTTCAAAAGAACTATGAATTCCTGGTGATGCCTCAGAATCAGAAATATCAGAATAAAAAATATCATATCCTTTCTTTGATGATCCTCTTCTCAGTCTACTAGATTCATCTCCCAAAACTTGTGATTTTTCACTAGATATTGACTTCTCTCTGAGAAAATCTTACTCACAATATTGTATATCTGATTTAAAACATTGTTTGTAGGATGAAATGCATGTCATGACACATATCATACCACCATCCATACCACCTACCATACCTATGAATAATCCTAATACTATACAAATCCGAAGTTCACGAGTTGATTCCTCATTGGTCTCTTATGCAGTGATATTTATCTTACATGGTTTGAAGTCTTTTCTATATTTTAGTGGCTGGTTATCCATGCCCATATTAATATTTGGAATTATATTAAACATGTTTGGATATGTTCTAAATAATTATGGTTTATATCTTATTCCCATCCATAATTCAGATTTTTACACCTATCAGTTTTCCCTAGTTGCTCATAATTTTCCTAGTCTAGCCCTATATCCTCATGGAGCCACTGAACCCTTTGTCTTTATTGTTAGATATGCTAATGTTTATGATATATCAGATTTTTATAAGCCTCATATCAGATCTGGAAAGGTGCTACATCATATTGTAATATTAACATGTGATTCACATCACAATTCTACAGTTATTCAGGGAATTGGGTGTGAAATAAATTGTCTTAATTTTTATACTCTTTGGGAAGGAGTATGCATAGATCTCTTTTCCATTTCAGATTATGTTTGCATATAATAGTTTGATAGAAGCAAGAATAATTCATATAATGCTCCTAATTCATCAGATGATGAGATACAAGGAGTCTCTCCTCTTCCTTCTTGCAGGTTCTACACTCCAGCGCATGATCATGGAGTTCATGATTTCTTCAACAAGTCTTCCATCTAGAAGCAGTTCACTCAGCTTATTCAAGTCAAGATAAGTATATGTTGAATACATATTATTTCAAAATTGTGTGCTTTATCCTTTCTCGAGGGAGTATTTTTCCGATGTGGTTTTTCCTCTTTCCTCACTTTTCTCGACATAATAATTGTTAAAGGGTGACCATAGCCTTGTTGTTGGGCCCTATATGCATCAATATTTTTTGACATACCATCAAAAAGTCAGACTTATAGGGGGGTGTTGGAATATATTAAACCCACTCATAACTTAGGATACAATAACTAATTATTATTTGATTAATGATTCACCCACTAGCTTAATTAGTTGGCATCCACTTGCACCTTAAAGTCAATACATGCCATCTATATCCTAGGAATGATTTATTTCTAATTCTGGGTTGATCTTGACTACCTTTTGACCAACCAAAATTAGTATACAACAATTTACAACAGATTCATCTTTATTCTGCTTTTTTTGTTTTTCTATGGATAAGGTAAAGCTAGTCAAACTAGGAAACTGGGTGGTTTTGTTGCCAACCCATCCTACATGAATTTTCCTCCATTTTCTAGGATTAGAATGTTTTTTTCCATATCCTTGACAACTCACTCATGATTTTTCCAATTCGTGAGGTCCTTGATAGATTTGGGAAGTGCTTTATCCACCTATGGGGTTTTTCTATATTTTGGTAAGTCAGCCTTTTTGAGCTTGATGAGTTGTCTCCATACAACTCTATTTTTCTATGAGGCATGTAATATTTATGTACTCTATTATTCATCATTATTCAATGGAAGGATACACACAAATATTCATCTCCTCATTCATGTGATTCTATCTCTTTTCTTCTCTCTATTTTTCCTGTGTATGCTTGTGAGAATTCTTAGTAGTAATATCTATTTCATGTGCTTCTTCTTAGCATAATTTATCATAGAATTCATCTATTATTTCTACACTTTCAACCCTAGTATGTTGATGGCCTCTTAAACCCTATCCATAGGAACACTTTCCTCTACAATAGAACTACCGACTCCGACGGGGAGAGCCTTTCCTATTTGTGGTCTCTCTATATTTATTCCATCCTTTTGTAAGGTTTTAGGTCCTTATTACAAGTTAGGAACACCTTTTGGTTCTATTAGAACACCTTTTCTTCCTTCCTATGTCAGTTTTTGACACCTTTTGTGCTTCTTGTCACCTATACGTGAGCTGCAGGCTAAATAGTTGCATGTGTGGGTTGTATATGTGGCTTACATTACTTTCAAATAGTGTTTCATCTACAACCAACCTTAAATAAACCCGCAAATGCACATGAATTTGTGTTTTTTCATCATTTTTTAGGGTTTTTGGGTGATTTGAGGGTTGTTTGTAGGATCTTCAAGGGTCCTCTGCATGTTCATGAATCCTGAGAGGTTATTTCATCTCTGTTAGGTGCTCTTTTTCTATCTTGTAAGTCTCTTTCAAGTCTTTGAAATTTTTTTTGCTACCTTCCCCCCCACCTCCTTTGGATTGACCTTGTTGGACAAGGTACTAAGAAACCTATGTTTGTAGGTTTAGATTAATTCTTGGGACTTCTTGACCTTTGTGTTAGCACCATTTTAGTTTTTCCGTAGTAAGCCTCATTGCCTGAAAATTCTGAGTTTCTCTTGAGGATCAAATGGTTTTCAAACATTCCTCATTAAAACAATTTATAAAAAATTCCCAGGTGGCGCGAAAAAAAGGTTAGAAGCTTTGAGCAAAAATAAAGTAATCCCTATGAATTAAAGAAAATGATTTTTATTAATTTTTAATAAAATTTATAAACATTGGTTTTTATATATAAATTTTGGCTTTATAAATCAAGTTTTATATTTTATCCAAGTTTATTTTTTATTATTAAAATGATAAATTAAGTTTTTATAAAAAATCTTGTTGGCACAAGGCCACTCATTACCAAGTTGCGTGGGGTCCACACACCAAGAAAATATTTCCACCAAAGTCTAAGCATCGAGCTCTCCAAGACTAATACACACATTGTTCCTTGGTATAGTTTGAAATGATTGGTGTTTATAAACAGTTTATAGGTAAGTGTTCCCTTGCATTTGGGATAATTCCCTCATCAAAAGGAAGAAAAATATAAAAGCATGAGAATTATTTGCATCAATTCATATTGGTGGAGAGAATATAATTAGTTATATGTGGAGGTTAATTAAAGTAAAATTTCCGCAATAAACTTAATTGAAGAAATTAACACTAAATAATATTTTCATTTCCGAAGCCGGAGCAATTGGTAATGTCATTAGTTGAAGATGCAAAATCTAGTATTCCTTTGAATGCACCAAATAGTTCATGCACTTCCAGTTTGAGTGGTTTGTACAAATCTAATGCTTGGCATATCGAGGAACAAGATCTTCAGCGTTTCTAGGATGAACCTAACAGTGAATCTGAAGCTTATGATACCCTCAAATAAATTTTCATTGTTTCAAATCATCAATCAGAAGTCAATCCTATTTTCATTGTGCTAATACTAAAAGCTAATAATCTAGATATAGCAAAGAAGGTAACATATGCAGCGCCAGATACAAAGAAATGGATTCCAGTTGAAAGGGAAATAAGTGATAGCGATAATGCCAATGTTTTGTGCTCTCTCCTGGAGGAATTGTGTATAATTAAATCTCATGCAAACTAAACATTGATGAACGATCTAGATTAGAGCACATTTCATCCAATGGTTCAAATAAATTTCGTATTATGAAGATGCACGAGATAATAAACTTTTTCTATTTGCGAAATCATTGAAAATCCCGCATATTTCAATGGCCATGATATGGCTGAGAAAGGATGAACGGCATGAATGTATTTCGCATTGTCAACTAGCAAGGAGAAATGGAGTTTTACAATTCATGAAATTTTAAATCGTGGGTAGCTTAGGGCACATGTTCAATTGGAAAAGAGAATTGATGTATGTGAAGCTTTCTGCTGGATGGAAATGCTATTTAGTTAATGCTTCAATATTGGATGGAATGAGCAAATAAAAACATGTGTTTTTATCCCATTCTTTGAGAACGAGATCAGTGATCCTAAATGTTTCCGTTCAGAGAAAATGAAGAGTGTTTAAAGTTCAATGGTTCTACACATTGTTTGAGTCTGGTGATGACAATTTTCAAATAGCATATTTATCATAAAGAGAATTTACAGGTGTTTTTTGAAGCGACCGACAAATTTTTCCCTATAAATGGCTGTTTTGGTCATTATTTTAAATCAATTGTTCCCGCCGAACCAAGATGATTTTTCAAAAACTGAGAGAGGTTTTTCTTCATAACACACCTATATACAATAAAATATCTTAGTTTTTACCCAAGTACCGTGGATTGAGAGAATCAAAGTCATATTTAGAGAGAAAATTTCCATATTTTTAAATGATTGTTTTAGTCAATTATTTCAATCAATTGTTTCTGGAAAACCATAAAAAAATTTCCAAAATTGAATGAGCTTTCTCTTAAGAATGGGATCATGTTCAATAACCTCCTTCAGGTTTTACACAGGTCATATGGCTTAGGAGAAACAAAGTGAGTTCTACATGTCATTTTTAGTTTTTCCAAAAGACTGTTTTAGACATCACATTCAAAGAATTGTTTCAGCCAAATGGAGTTGAATTTCGGGAAACTGACAGAGGGTTTTCTTCATCCTAGGCCTATATACAAAATCCTCCTTCAAAGTTTACCTAGGTATTAGAGGTTGAGACAATTTAAAATATCTTGAAATGGTATTTTTCAAGAAATTTAGAGTTTTACTGTCTGAGTCATCAGTTTCAAAATCAGATCCTAAGGAGCTGGAGTTGAATCAGAGGAAAAAAAGAAATGGGTTTTGTTTGGCACAAGGCTAGTTACAGAAATGTCTTTCATTTTTTGCACAACTATCACCATCTAGGATATGTAGAAGGGGATTTTAAGTTTTCTTTTCTAGTAGTCCGCATTTTATTTTTGTCTTATGTAAATCGTGGAAGATACACCACATTAGAGTTTGTTAGAAGATGTTATTCAGTTGTAACAAATTTTATTCCTAAATGTTAGTTTATGAAGTCCAAAATGTTATAAATATACCCCTTGAAGAAGGAGAAAAGGTTGAAGCCAATGTAAATTTTGCTGTGTATGCTTTCGAGAGAATTCTAATAAAATTTGCAGAGCTGAGGTCAGAGGTTTTTATAGGGATTCATGTGTCGTTCGTATTTACAGTATGTTGTTTCCTTTATTATGTGAATGTCTTTCTAGTTTATCTATTCCATATTTTTTTCCTTCATATTTGAAATGTAGTGTATAACAGTTTGGAATTTATACTTGCTATGCTCCGTCTGTTGTTTCAGATATTCATCAGAATTTTCTTCTAAAGTTAATACAGAATTATTTTTTTCAATGCTCTGTGTTGATGGTCTATTCATGTTCTTATTTTCCACTAGAAAATTATAAATCAATTGTGATCAAGTGGCTATCTTGCCCCTGTGTTGAAATGCATTACATAATTTTTGTTTATTTCTATTATATATCTTAACTCCATCGCCCAATGGTTCTATGTTTTGTTTCAACCAATTTTATAGACAACTTATAGTTCACTTGTATATATATGGCATTGTTAACATTTGGTGAGAGATCCCTCTCGAAAGAGTAGAAGGCCAATTCTCTCTTTGAAAGTGGTTCTGCTGTTACCTGGGAGCGGGCCTTCCACAACCTTTGGGCTCAATTTCGGTGCTAACAAACTGGCGTCATTGTTAGGGACGAGATTGAATATCATCCTTGGGAAAAATGACAAATATTCAAAGAATAAAGAGTTTATGTGGGCAAACAGAGATTCTTACATGTGAAAAATGTTGCATCATTTTCCCTAGCAACTCCACTGAAAGATTCTAGAAGGTGACTCCACTGGGGATACCGGTGGTTAGAAAGACAAATATGGGGAGAGGTATTTCTTGTTTTTGTGGTAGAGGGACCCATCAAAAGTATGCCAGGTGGGTACTCGTTGGATGCGGAATTAATTATGCATCCAACAAAACTTCTCGATCGAAATTTGAGTAAAACCATAGGGAGATATGTCGAAAATATGAACACAAATATAGTTTTTTATTTTCTTGCTCCAAAATTAATAAATATTATTTTATTAATTTTCCTTAGGAGGCCCATTTTGAGTTGAAATTTCCTCTAATGTGGTTACCAGTTGACCTCAGTTGTTGGTTAAGTTTGAAACTATGGCTAACACCCCTTTGAACACCAACCAAGAGATCCCCTTGCTTGGAAATCCTTGTACTATTCCTCTCATAGGGAATGTTGGTGTTCCTTTGATGGCCACCTTGAATCTAGCTAGATTCACCCTAAGGATGCTGGTGTGGTTGTTTTCCACTCCAAATTTCCTAGATGTTCTTGATGCTTCTCAAGTAAGCTCATTATATCAAGGGCATCAAAATTTTTCTTCCTCTTCACCTGTAGCTACTTCTCCTCCTCCTTCTACCTCATGCGGTGAAAGTACTGATACTAGTAACCGACAGTCTACAAGGATTAAAAGAAGGAGGAATAGGAAGAAGGAACATAAGTAAGGGGGATCCCGTTCAACCTATGTAGGTCAAGTTGAACCTCACCACCTAGCCTCTGCGGTTCATACTGGGGGAACCCATCCAACCTCTGCATGTCATGTTGGTTCTAAGCACCCAAGCTCTACAAGTCAAGTAGATATTCACCATCCAGCCTCTATTGACCATGCTGGTGGGATCGTTCCAACCTTTCCAGGTCACGTTGGATCTAGTCAGTAAGCCACTGTAGTTCATGCTGAGGGAACCCATTCAACCTCTGTATCTCAAGTTGAACCTCCCCATCCAACCTCTGCAGGTCATGTTGGATCCATCCACCTAGCCTCTGAAGATGATGCTGGGGGAACACACTCAACTACTAGAAATCATGTTGATCCTAATCATTCAACCTCTTTTGTTCATGCTGGTTGTGCCCGTTCAACCTCTGCAAGTCATGTTGGACCCAGTCTCTTAGCCTCTGCAAGTCATTATGGGGGAAGTCTCTCAACCTATGTGGTTCATGTTGAGGAAAAATAGTTAGCCACTATGATTCATATTAACACTGTTGAAAAGAATAACCATTCAAAACACAATCCCAAGTTTCCTTGTAATATTTGTGAGGGATACCACCTTACATATCTATGCCATAGCATCGTGGAGGTACAGAGAGTTTGGTTTCATGGTCATCCCAATTTTGAACATCATGAAGTTTTTCAATAACTAGCCTCTCTTGGTCAGGTTGGACCTAGTCACCCAGCCTTTGGTGGTCATGCTGGGGGGGAAATCTCAGCCTCTATAGGTCACACTGAGAAAAACTCATCAGCCACTACTAGTCATGTTAACAACGTTGAGAAAACTAGTCGTTTGAAGTGAAAACTTAAGTTCCCTTGTAAGCTATGCAAGGGATATCATCTTACTCACTAGTGCCTTGCTATCGAACAGGTACGAAGAGTGTGTTTTGAGACTCAAGAATTTCCTTCTCTTGAACAACCTATAGTTTCTCTACAAACTACTCAACCTTTGTTTGATCTAGTGGTCGAACCAATATTAGCTTTGGTCAATCCCACTCTTCTTTTAGAGATTGATCCTTATCTGATTAAACTAATGTCATATTTGGTCAATCCCACTCTCCATTTGGAGAGTGACTTTCACAAAGTGGTTGAATAAATTCCATTGTTGGTCAATCCCACTCTTCCTTGGGAGAGTGAAGTGTTTGCTAGTCACATTTTCTTCACTTCCAGTTCATAAATTAGTGAATAAGGGGGCACTGAACTTAATTCGGATGAACCCCCACCAAGCTCTCAGATTGCTTCCTTTGATTGGGATAACCTAGTTGAGCTGTGCCTTCCTTCTAATGCACCCTTCTAGATAAATTTTAAAGTTGAGCCATACACAATTTTTCCTTGTATTGTTGATGAAGCAGCCTCTGTTAGTATCTTGTCTACTCGTGCTTGGCGAGGCATGGGATCTCCAAGCCTTGTGTCAACTACTAGTTAGTTAATGGAATTTGATAGAAGAACTAGTATATCCTTCATAGTTCTTGGTCAAACACCTGTTACTTTGGGTGGGAAGACAGTCTTAGTTGACTTCATCGTGATAGAAGACCCCTTGGAATTTAATATTCTCCTCGGACGTGATTATCTCTATGCCATGCAATATGTGGTGTCAACATTATTTTGAGTGATGTACTCTAATCATGGTGAAGAAATTGTCACTATAAACTAGTTGGATTTTATTGATCCATCTCCTAACCTAACTAGAGACTAGGTCCTTCCTTTATTGATTCTCGGTGTTTCTATAGACACTACCTTGCCATAGGCGAGCTATGTGGCTGCATGTCCTTTCCATTCAATTGCTAATAAGAAGCAACCTCTATTTTCATGCTTACCTTCTTGGGACTTAGCCCCAGTAGTTGACGAGGTGAGTCATCCTATACATACTATGGATCCTTCTCTTCACTTTGTTGATCCATTTGAAATTTTAGACATGTGTCCTATCTTAGATGATCTCCTTCCTTCGGATGAATTATTCCTAGAGTATTTGATACAGTCTGATCTTGTTTTGAATGTTGGTTCAATTTTGACTAAGTCTAACCCTAATTTTTTTAGTAAGCCCGATATTCTCATGGATCGGTCTTCTTATGTTGGTATTTTTTAGTTTTGGGACTCTCCCTTCGGACAACAAGTTAGTGATCCTGATGAGTTTGATTTTTCTTATGAATTTTTCAACTCCTGTGATACTGAGTTTGTTTTTGCGGAATATATATCCTCTGTTGATATTTTCTTTCCTTATGAGGTTGATCTTACTAATTATAAACCTTGGAGACTTGGTGTTGTAGAATCTTCTTCGGCTAATTCTTCCTTGACTTTACCTTTTGTAGAAGATATCAAAGTCACACGTGTTTCTGCCAAAGTGACCCGCATCAGATCTTTTCTTCTAAATGTGATTCTAATGTTGTTGTTTCTTGAATATAGTATTTGTAGTTGGATCCACAAATTTTTATTGTCCTCGCCTTGTTGTTCAAGGTGTAACTGCTTTTGCATGTACCCTGCTCATGCTTTTGGGCCTAATGTTAGCTTCCATGCTTTTAGGTCGTTATATAAGCCCTTATCTCTACTCTCATCATCGCTTAGCCTTATACCATTTTTCCTTTGAAACTTGACACCTTTTACCTTGAGGAGAGATTCCTCGAGTGTCTTTATCTTTCTCATGGTCCTTGCAATATGCATAGGTTTGTTCCTCGCGCTTGGAACTAGTTTCACCTACCTATGATAATTGTCTCCTCGCATTTAGAAAATTCTTTATGTTCTCCTTCAATCTCGTTAAAAACAATAAGGAGGCCATGAATTGAATTTTCTGGAGCCATTAAAAATTCATGAAAAAGATATGAACTCTCTTTAGGCCCAGGTCTGACTCCTCAAAATATACCTGACTGCCAAGTAAACTTGTTCATTTAGGATCGTTAAGAATATGTGAACGGGCATTCACATTGGTGGTAGTTTATCACTTTTCCAGAACATGTGGAATAGTTATGAAAAAGGAGAACTCTCTTTTATTTGGAATTGAGAAGAGTATTCTCAGGCATAGGTTTATCACTTTTCTAGACCTGAGCGACTAAACTTACGGAAAAGGAACACCCGGTAAGAGCTTAGTTTTCTCTTTTTCGTGCTTTGGACATAAACATGAAAAATATTTCGAGTTTACTTTATGTCTTTGTCATGCTTGATAAAACCTAAAGAAAAAAGCATCAAGTTTACTATTGTAATCCCCATTTCTCGTAATCAAATGGATCTTTCCGAGTGATCTTTCCTTCCTTCACACTCATTAAACTTAGGCTATCTGTCACTTCTGAAGGTGTGTTGGGTAGGTGGTAATTTAACCTTTTCAGACCTACCAGGCTAAATATGAAAAAGGCGTGCCTTACTTCTTCGGAAGCTACGAGAGTTCTTGTGTGGATTGTTTTATACTTTTTCGGTCTTAGGAGACTAAATTGTACAAAAATCCTCCCCTTGGAGTCTTCTTTGGAGCTTTCAGAATCTCTAAACTATGAAAACACCGTCAAGCATTCACTAATTTGGTCTTGTAAAATCCACGAATCAGTGCTTTATCAAGCATTATTTTGTCTCTTCTTCGAGCTTACAATAAATGAAGAAGGTCTCGAGTTGGATTTCTTGGACTTGTTAAAACTTTATAAGAAAGAGGGAAGGGAAGTTCATTCACATGTTTTTTACATAATGGTATCAAGTCTTGTCTCCTTGAAAAAAGCACTAGTTTTGAGTCTATCAATAGTTGGGTCCTAATATTTTGAAATTATCTGGATTCATAGTTTTTACTCCTCCAATTGGTTTCTTTTCCAATTATATGGGGAATCTGTCAATGTCTTCTACATTGCATATTTGTGTCATTTTTCCTTTTGTGTCAAAAGCTGCCTAAGTCACTTTTGTGTCATGCTCACGGTTTAAGGATTAAACCTTTGTCGACCATTCTGCAGTTTCCTTCACCTTTTGTGTCAGCAATTCCTTGGTATCAATTGATTACATCATGCTTTTTGTAGTCCTTATCACAAAATTTTGTATCAATTCCGTATCTTATTAGTCTTTGATTTACCTCATGTTGGATGATGAAGGATGCCTTAATTCCATCCTTCCAATGGATCTCTTCCTATCGAATGCAACACATCTTTCTCTGGGAATGATATTTAGAGTTTTATGACATTACCTTGGGGATTTTAGTCATTAGTGGAAATTTCCCTCACTATTGGGTAGTGGGAATACCTTGCACTCGATGGATTCTTCAAGTGTTCGACTTCAATTCCTTGTATTCACACTTATTAGAATGTACTAGGTACCTTGGGGACCATTTTCATTAAAGGTGGTTTCCCTCACATTTGTTAATGGTTCTCATCACTAATCGGTAATCAAATGGTTTCCTCCATGTTCGACCTCAGCTCCTTTTTTCTCATGGTTAGGATTCGTGCCTTTTGGGCAGTTTCGATTGAACACCTTGGGCCAAGAGTAGCATCATCATCTATTATAAACCCAAATGGCACTTCTCCGTCTGAGTGCTGACTTTCCATATGTTGTTACACAAAAGGACACTATAGGATTGAAGTTTTCCTAAACACTATAGATGGGCATGACCTGAGATGCATTTACCCTTTGACCAACATACCATTTTAATTGTCTATGTATTGATTTCCATACAGGACTATCTTCACTAAAACTCATGTACATACACGACTATGTATGTTGAAAACCCGCGTACTGTATGTGACTATTCTCATTGCAACTCGCGTACAGATATGTACGCAGGTTTCCCTTAAAGAAACTCACGTGTCATATGCGGGTTTCCTATATCAATAGTCACGTACACATCCATTCGACATTTAAAAATATAAAACATGATTAATGCATATTAGTTGATCCTTAATCATTAACCATCTCAACTGTCTCAACCTCCTCAACCTTCGAAACTGCTCTATTTCCCAAACTATAAATAGAGGCCTTGGGGAGGGCATTAATAGAATCAATATTGGAGAGAAAAGTTATGTTGGTGGTATATCTTCAGAAGTATTTGGAGAAGAAAAACTCAGAGTCCTTTGGTTGTAGAGGAGTCCTTATCTTAGGCGTTGGGTTGTACACGTATCTCATTCACTGATTGTTAATAAAGAGAATTATTCTTCCAACTTTGTGTTGAGTCTTTTTCATGTATCATGGTTGATGAATATATTTGATTAAGAACTATATATGCTATTTATATAACCTATCATATATACATCTATAAGTTTGTACTTGGAGAATTTTCTCTTTCTAGGTGAAGGAGGTACATCCCTGAAAGCTTTGGAGAGAAGCAAAGTGGGAGAAGACAAAGCTTGGATCAACCGTCGATAATCAGGTGAGTCCAACATCTCTTTCTAATTCCTTTATGTACTTTAAAGCTGATTTTCTGCAAGTTTTAGAAGTACGTTGGTAACCCCAAAAACTAGGTTACAAGGGTGTTTATTCCTGATCAATAGAACTGGTGACTCCAGTGGGGAGCCCAGACTGCTATGGGTTAATTCTATACATCAGTGGCCAGGATTTGCCTTGATTTTGTGTGTGGTGTCTTGTCTTGGTTCATGCTTAGAGTGGTGTTTGAAGACCTTTAAAATTTTTCTTTTTATTTGAAACTTTTATACCTGTACACGGGTTGCTCTTACACACAGTCGCATACAGAGGTCATCGTATGTGGGTTGCTCATTAGAACAGTCATGTATAGTACACGGGTTTCCCTTGTACAGAGTCGCATACAAGCCTGAGCACAAAATTTTTGGGTTAGGGTTTGCTTGTCCATGTCCTTTTATAGATTTTGTCTTGCTGAGTGGCCTTCTTTATGGGCATTGCACTGTGAGTTTGATGACCTTGTTAGCCATAGCTTGTGCTTTCTTGTAAAGCTCTTGAGTTCTTATTGTTTGGATTGTCTGTCTGTTAGCAACTTGAAGTGGATTTTGCTGTTGGGTAATAGGTTTAAGTGCTGGTTGTATGAATCAGTGATCAAGGTTCTAGACACTATATATCCCATTCTATTTTCGAATAGTATTGGTTTTCCACTTGCCTTTGTTTGACCTCAGTGATTTCTATTCATTGTGTCTTCCCAAGCTAGGGTTCCAAGTCTTCCTTAAGTGGTTGATTTTTGGTTTTATAAATCTGCTTTAATTCATTTTGCTTATTTTATACAATTAGTTTATTCAAGCATAATCAAGTATTGTGCATTTAGGTGCATAGTAGTCTTTGAGAAATTTGAAAAGGGAAAAGAAAACATTAGAAACTTTTGCATTTGGTTTGCATACATTAGATTTGTTTTCAATTTTTAAATATAATCTCAAAAATTACAAAAATATAGTCTTAGTTTTCTCTTTATTCATTGCATTTTCATCAGTTTACATTTACAAAAAAAATAAAAGAGAAGCTTGTTTTTTAAGTAGTGATAATTTTCTTTGAAAGTATACACCAATTGTTTTTTACATTTCTTATCAATTCAAAAACATCATAGTCTTTCACTCCACTTTCCTTCTGAGTAAAAAATAGCCCTTAAAATGAATGCAATAATTAAAATTTATTAGTAATTTTTGTTTTTTAGGGCCATACACCTACTAGTTTAGGCTAGACTTGTGGGATAGGAAGTGTAAACTCCCCATAAGTATTTAAATTAAGACATAGTGGGCCAATCGATAGGTAAATCCTTCCCTTTATCGATAGTATCTAGGAAGCTCCTTTCAAATGGGAGTCAAGCACGAGGCTGCGTGGAGGCATTGGACTGAGGAGATAACCCTCCGATTCCTTGTTGAAACGTAAATCAGGATTTTTACACATCTGGGGATTCTATCCTAGACAAAGTTTCGGGCTCAGCTACCCTGCGCATGCATATGAATCAGGCTTATGACTATCCCCCCAGACTGTTGGTATAGTTAAGGCAGCCTCTAGTCCCTTGACATCTAGGGTTCATACATAGGTAAACCGGAAGGCTATTTCTGGTTCACCTTGGGCGGGATTGGAAGGTAACCCTTGTTGAAAGTGTAGGAGGGAAGTGGGTGAATCCTCTGCTTGTTCCTAAGAACCTCTTCAAGGACACCAAGCAACTATCTTTTACCTTTCTTTGGGAAAGCATATCTTTTACCCTTGTTGACTCTTGATACTTTAGGATTTTTCGTAGTGATTTCTCTATGGTTTGTCTGTGTTTAGCAAACCTTAGCATTTGAATTGTCAAATTTACAACTGTGGAGGACCAACCTATCAGAAGGCCATGAAGGTTGCAAAACCTTCCTCCTCTTATCACATTGGAACCTCCACCTCCCCCTCAAAGGTGGAGATTGGACACGGACGGTTAATTTGAATCAATAAGAGTCAGCAAAGTTTTGGGTGAACCAAAACTTAGGGCAAACAGTCTTAATTTGAACACAGTTGAGATAGAATACTTGCGGGGTGATGAGTTTGCAAGGAATTTTAATAAACCTCTGACTAATTTAAATGATCCTGTGATCATTCAGGTTTGTCCTTTTGATCTACCCGTTATTGGTTTCCCTATGGGAAGAATAATGTCAAGTGCGGGAGAGAATTCTTTCATTTTCACCTCAGCCATCCTAGATGAAGGGGTGCTACCTACCCCATAAAGTACCCATACATCAAGCATACGTACTACACCATTAAGTCCAGCAAGCCGAGTGGTCCAACTGTCGGTTCCCCCAAGCCTAGCAGGTGCTTCTGGTGGTATGGTCACTGGGATTCCTAGTGTACCTACAGTTCCAACCTCCTTCGCACACACTACCCAGAGTGGTCCAACAGGTGTTAACACCCAAAAATGGTTAACTACCTCATCTACCTCACTACATGGCTCATTTGTCCATTTGCCTACCATATTTCCCTGAAAATCCCACAAAAAGCCTCCAAAAGGCCTAAAATGCCTCTAAAAGGCCACAAAACCATCTAAAAAGCCTCCAAAAGGCCAAAAAACCCATTTTTCCTCCAAAAATAGCAAAAATCCCCAAAAAGGAAGAAAAGGAATAAAAATAATGAGGAAAAAGGAGGAAAACCCTAAAAAGGGCCAAAAACCCTAAACAAGCTGCCCTAAACCACATGGTTTCCAAAAACCATGGGCAAGTACTTCACCACTAAAAAACTATAAATAAGTGGTGAAGCCCCCTCATTTCACATCCACAGTCATAGCACCCTTACTCTGCCAAAACGTCTCGTGAAACCCTAGCTTACCATCAAGCTATTTTCACTGCTGAGAACCCATTTTTGGCCTATTTTCCACCATCGGAGAAGGAGAAGGAGCAGCTCGGAGCTCGGAGCCACCGACATCGGATCAGCGCAACGGACTCCACCAACCTCTTCATCAGAGGTAATACAAATACAAAATACTTTTTATACATCTTCTTGTCGTTTTTACTTTCTGTCATTTACTTTCTGTTTTAGGTTAATTTATTTTCATTTACATTAATCGAATTGCTACTAAGGAATCCAGATTCCTTAGTAGGTGCTCATTAGCACAAGCTAGGGTGAAAACCCTAGCTACAACAGGATCCTCGACTTTTGTCCAAGGATTTCCTTGGAATGGGGGGCACATACCCCCATCCACTCCATATGTAGGCCCACCACCCTCTTATGTAGGGGTGCAGTTTGGAAGCACTAACCCTTATGGTCAAGGTTCCCAAACCTTGGTCTCTGCTTGTTGGAGACATTTACCACCATACACACTCTTTTTGGTCAAATTGGCCTAGTTAAACCACTATCCTAAGTATAATTGACATTAATTGACATCAATGGAGCATTAATTGACATCATCCAGTCACACCCACGCCTACCTTCAGTCAAGGAGGCTAACTTATCCTTCTCCTACATTCAAGGAGGATAACTGGAGAACTCAGGGGGTGATCTAAGTGATATTAATGCACCTAATTGTGAACTGTTGGTTACAATCAGTTAAACAAGTCAATTAAGGTGCCACCTCTCATTAAATATATTATTTAATGAACTGGAGTCAACAGGGGTGCCTCCACCAACTTCTAATGTGTAGTTCAACTTCAGTTAACGTCATCGGGGTTCATTGGAGTCAGTGTAGCGCTACCTCTTGATGGTTGGTGAGCTGTGACATGTGTCTGATCTCTTTCAGTTGAGACTCAGTCATTTATTGCACTTTGACTTCACTTAGGGTTAGTTGAGTCAATTAGGGTTTTGGTCAGTGGTTAACTGAGTGTGAAACATGGCTTACAGTCCTTTAAGCTAGACTCACTCATTCAATTCAAATGACCTCCTAAGGAATTCAAATTGTTTCTTCATTCATGCTTGTAGCATGTCATTATAATTGTAATCATTCATTCTTTATGTGAATACAAAGTGGCTACTATTCCTGTAGAACGATTACACCATTTCATGAGTTATTTGTTTATTAATTCTTGATGAGATTGATTCTTTGTTCTTAGATCAATAGACAAGATAAATATGGCATCAGAGCGTACGGCAGGATGAAGCTCTATCTCTCAAAAACAAGCTTTTTGACAGATTTCTACATGAAATTTGAGCAATAGCTCAAAATCCAGCACTGCACCAGAAGCCAAGGCTTACCACTTAATACCCCAAGTAAAGAACTTGTTGATCAAGCTTGGTTGATTGACTATGCTGGGTGTGATGAAATCCTAAAATGTGCAGGTTGTCCGACCTTACATTTCCCTTTCTGTTTTGATTTTCAGGTTTCTACAGGTGAAGCATTCGCTCCAGCACATCCAGATGGCCTCCTCAATAGATCTCTTGACTCCATACAATTTCCACTCATGGAAAGATGATATGGAGATTCAGCTGTGCTCTAGAGGACTTTTTAGAGTCACCATGGACACTGAAGTTGAGCCTGGATCTGCCATAGAAAAATCAAGATTCTTGAACAAGAAGGATGAAGCCTTCAGTTTCTTGTGCCTCTCTATTTCCCGAGACCTTCTCTTCCATATTACGGGACTGAAGACTCTGAAAGAAATATCGGACAAATTGGAGACTCTATATGGAAATCATGATGACTTAAGGGTTTACCAACTCGAAAATGAACTCATGTCTCTCCAACCCTCCAACTTCAAGACTCTGAATGATTTCTTCATGAAGTTCAAGCATACTATTTTACTCTTGAAGCAATGCAAAGTGGAGAAGGAGGATGATCAGCCCATCCTCACCATACTCTCCAAACTTGGGGCTGATTATTCAGTTTTTGTTTCTACATTCCATGAAGGGAAGCTCACAACCCCTATATGGAAGATGCCTACACTCAATGCCTTCATTGAGTCCCTAACATGTGAACATGACAAGCTTGTCCAAATGGGGATCATCAGATCTTCCCATGATCAATCCCTTCATGTCTCAGGGCCCAAAGATCTGAAGGGTAAAGGAAATTAGCAGAGAAATCCAAACACTAAATTTGATGCACCTAAACCTAGAGTTGAAAATCAGCAGCATGATGAGTCTTCCGGCTCAAGGAAGAACAAAGGAAAAGGGCACCATGGAAAGGAAAAAGTAAAGTGTTCTTATTGAGGGAAGGGATTCCACCCTAAACATGCTTGCATGAAGAAGAAGCTTGATGAAGCTACCTCTCTCCTTGAGAGAAATCACATCAATCTTCTAGAAATCTTTCGAAGGAGAGATCACCATGATCGGGAACCACAACATGAAAAGGGTCATGCCCTCATGGAAATCACTTCGAAGTCCAAATCACTATTCATTGATTTAGGAGATTCGAACCACATGATGGTTGAAAAAGACTCCTTTTCATCCTTGGATACTGGCAAATACATTCCCATCCACATGGGAGATGACTCCACCATCATTTCAAAAGGACAAGGTATGGTTGATCTTGAAAATGGTTTCTTTTCAAATGTATTGTATGTATCGTCTCTAGAATCAAATCTCCTTAGTGTCTATCAGATGAAACATACAGGAGTGCCTAAGAGAGTCTCTTTTAGCCCAAATGATGTTGATATAATAGAAATTGCATCCGGGAAACTCATTGCTAAAGGCCTTGCAAACCATCATGCAAAAGCCTATGAGTTCTCTCACTTTGTTGCAGATGCAAAGCCCACCGCTCTGCTAACTAATAGAAATGAGGTTATTAGGATGTGGCATGAGAGGTTTCGACATCTTAATTTCAAATATTTGTAGAAATGACAGAAAAAATCCATGGTTGAAGGCCTCTCGGTCATCAAGGCAACCACGAGAATTTGCAAGGGCTGTGTGATTGGAAAACACCCTGAGCACAACTGTGATCGGGGGAAGGAAAACCGAGCTACATGCATATTGGGGATGATACATTATGAAATCAGTGGTATAATTACTGTCACATACATGAATGGATCAAGGTATATTCTTGCTTTTATTGATTATTTTTCAAGGTATACATGGGTTTTCTTTCTCAAAAAGAAATCAGAAGTATGTGAAATTTTTTCTGAATTGAAGGCCTTGATAAAAAATACCTCTAGGCTTAAGATAAAGATCTTGAGATCTGATAATGGAATGGATTATGTCAGTAATTAGTTTCTATACATATTCTTTCAAATTGGTATTCAGGTCCAACATTCAATTCCTTACACTCCACAACTGAACGGAGTAGCGGGAGGGAAGAATCGGTCTCTCAAGGAGATGACCACCTGTATGTTGGAATCTAAGAAGCTTGCTGAAAATTTGTGGGCTGAGGTCATGCATGCTGCAGTATACATTTAGAACAGGGTCCCACACTCATATGTGAAATGGAATACCCCTTTCAAAGCATACTTCGGACACAAGCCAGATGTGTCGAACCTACGGGTGTTTGGGTCCATTGCATGGGCCTGGATTTTGCTTGATAAAAGAAAGGATTTGCAACCACAAATCATAGAATGTCTATTTATTGGGTATACTAATGAATATAAAGGGTTCAATATTCTGTATATCAATACCAAACAGATCATCATCGAGAGAAGTGTCAAGTTCAATGAGCCTCTTCAGGAGGTGGAACTAGTGAAGGAGAAAACTGCTGAATTTCCTTCCTATTCTACTGAATATTTGGATGATGAAATTAGGGGTGATGACCCTGATTTGGAACCTATGATTTCTGATATAAAAGTGCAGAAATCATTAGATGCTGAATCAGAACCTTAATTTTAAAATCATCTTCCTACATGGGCCCAACAAACACTCTCCTCCGTAGGAGACAACATTGGAAATTTGAATGATCCAAGGAGAACCCGGTCTGATTTCCAAAGAGCAGGTATTGCGCTCTCTTTTCCTGATAATTTGATGTATGGAACTTGATATTTGATGATTAGTTCATATCAAAATCCTACTATCATGATCAGAAGGATCTGAGATGGCAAGTTGCCATGGATGAAGAGATGAATTCTCTTCAGAAAAACACTACTTGGGAGCTAGTTTCTCTTCCTCCGGGAAGGAAATTGGTTCAATGAAAGTGGGTGTTTCAAAACAAGGTTGCTGCTGATTGAAGCACCTATAAATATAATGCAAGTATGGTAGCAAAATGTTTCTCTTAGGTCCAAGGAGTGGACTACCATGAGACCTTTGCACCAGTTGCAAAAATGGACTCCATCTGCCTTGTTTTGGCAATTTCAGCATCCAAGCACTGGGAAGTGCATCACATGGATGTTATGTCATCATTTATGCATGGATATATTAATGAGGAGATATAAATGAATTATCCTAAGGGATACATCACTGATCCATCTTTGGTTTGCAAGCTAAAGAAGTCACTATACGAGTTAAAACAAGGCCCCAAGAGAGTGGTACTCCAAGATGGATGCCTTCCTTGTCTTGCAAAACTTTTAGAAATGTAAAGCAGATCCAAATGTGTATTTACAGTAGTATTATGGTCATATAATTATCATTGCTTTATATGTTTATTAATTACTGATCACAGGTAGCACAATTGCCTCCATTTCAGCCATCAAAACTGCTCTCCACAATGCCTTTGAAATGAGTGATTTGGGG
>LPNX010036972.1:658812-707443 GCA_001517045.1 Pseudotsuga menziesii
CACTCCACCAGCAGGTTGACCTCACATTGGCAAGAATACCTCCATCGCCATTATGTCCACGAGGCCATCCTCTCCATTGGGGTTCACCCTTACGTAGGGACACATAGGAAGAGGCTGTGGTTGCAGCTACCTAAAGAACTACCCACCCAAAGGATTGTGGTTCGGATCATCGATACAGCGGGAAAACTTTAGCTGAGGAAGCTGCCGATGCAGCAGAAAATTATTGTTGTTAAGGCCACCGATGAGGGCCGGAGAAATTTGTTGCTTAGATCGCCAAAGTGTCGGATTTGTAGATGGGATGAGACCTGATAGGGAGAAAGAAAAATTGGGGTTTCAAGTGGATTTTTCAGGCATCTTTCAATTGCTGCATTGGAATTTTCAGCAAATTCCAGCTAGTGTTCCAGCAGGTTTTGCAGTGAGTTTCTCATTGGGGTTCTCAGTAGTTTTAGGACTAAAAAGGAAGAAAACCCTAGGTGACTAAAGTTAACATTCCTGACCTAAATATATTTGAAGTGGAGTGGTTTTCACACCCGAGGTCAGAATGAAGCATGTGGATAAGCGTTGAAAAGCTTATCTAGCAGGGAACAAGGGAGAATCACCCGAATATGAGAATGGAGCAGCAAAGTGCTAGTAATTGCTTGAAAGAGAAATGTGCTGCTGTCAATATGGACAAATATAGGGATTGCATGCCTAGAGGTAGCAAGACCATGAAGTCAAACTAGCTACTGTGTGGAAGAGGAGTTCCATGCGAGGATGTGGGACTTGAAAAGGGAAGTTTCCTTAAACCCTATCTTGCTGATTATAACTACATTCCCTAAGTTTTATACTTGAAATGTATGAGGATATGCTTTGCATACATAGGATATTGAGGATTATACATTTATAATGAACCACTAATAATAGTTATTGCACTGGTGTTGGCATTAGTGGAAAAACCAATGACAACATGGACCTGGCTAAATATGTTGCTGATGCTGACAAATGTGACTAGCAACCCTCTGGAGGAAAGGATGAGGCAACCAGTCCATAATCAAAAGTTGGTGAGCAAATTCTGCAATCCTTTGCAAGATGCCAACTAAACTGGTAATGTCGAAGGTGTAAGTAGGATTCATGCAGGTAATGGTTTAATTATGACAAATTTCAAGGAGTGGTAAAGGTAAGAGACCTCATACCATGTGGATATTTGAATGTTATACTATGCTCATATAGAAAGGTGTCATGCCTGTATATATTGATTGATCTTGGTAGCCCAAGGAAAGTAAGTACTGATGATATTGATTATAGTAATGCATCCTATATGAAGTAGTCATGGTTAGGCCATGCATGGTGTGTTGAATGCATAGTATTCCTGAATCAATGGAAGGTAGCATTGAACATATATGCATTAAAAAGATTTTATGAATCTTGTAGTCATGCATTGAATGGATGCATATGAAGGGTGTGAGTGACTGATTGCATAAGTAAAGGTGCAAATGTTGTGATGCATTGCATGAATGCATTGAGATGAGTGCATATGATATTATGAATAACTAATGGCTGAAATGATGAATTGATGACAATTCAGGAACCATTTCAAAGGCTGTTATGAATGCAGGATAGTAAATGCATAAAGAGGATAGTCATGATCAGTTGGCTGCTGAAAATGCTCTATGGAAGAGTAAGGTGGTACAAATGATATGCTTCTGAAGTAAGGAGTATCTAAAAATTTCATTTAATTGCATGAATGATGTGACTATACCTTGCAAATGTTAGTATGATAATGATTGCATGAAGTAAATGAGTTTTGGTAATATTGATGTGATTAACAGCTGGAAGTATTTGAATTCTATAAATTCTGGAAATGTTTCAGTGATGGTTGCAGCAATGAAAAGGTTAAATGCATCCAGACTTACCAAGTGTTTGGTTGATTGAAGCTCAGGTTTCAGGTAGATTATTTAGAGTATGGCAATGAGAGTAAGACCATGACAAATGTCAGAATCTACCATGTCAAAGAGCCAAACCTTATGAGAAGAGTCTCATGGCTGTGAAAATAGTTGGTATGCATAATGGGATGTTAAATTTGAATTGTGAATTTCGGATTTAAGAAATTGCTGACAACTACTAATCACTATTGGCTTGCATAAGATTGTGTCAGGAGGACGCATTGTAAGTGGGTATTTGTTTTATGCTAGAAGCATAAAATTATAATGGACATAGTGGTGCTACTTACAAGAGACCCACAAATGAGGATCACCTCATTGCTAAGCAAATCAATTTCTGTAGTAGACAGAGTTGCAAATTCTTATTGAATTTGATTACTAATGTCATTGCTTGGTTATGGAACAATCAATTTGGATTGTATTATTAGATAATGATTAACTTTTTGGCTATTTGATGAATGTGCTAGGGGTACACATTGTAGGAAGATCATGTGTAATGGCCTACAAGAGCCAAACTTCATGGGAAGGTTTTCCCTTATCTTGGAAATGGGTTTCGGGTGAAACTCCATTGGACATTTTGGAAATGTCTCGTCTGCACTACATGTTTGGTAAGAAACATGAGTGAGATGGTATAGATTATGTCGGTAAGACATGTGTGGATATGAAATGTAAAAAGGAGTTGAGATGGCTAACTGAGGGACTGTCAACTTGGAGAAGGGAGCCCCATTCCTCCTTAACGAAGGAATACTCTGTCAGAAAATGGATAAGTGTTCTGTGAACCTTGCTAAGAATATGCATGTCAAATTATTAAAATTCCATATGAAGAACATGTTTTGATTTTATTTCCATTATGACCAATTGCTTGAGTATGAGTAGGGCCTACATGGCACACACCGGGAAAGGGTGCACACTTTTTCGATGTTGAGTCATGAAAGGGTTTTCAATATTGACTACACCCTAGGGAGTGGACGCACTCTTGGTGTCTCAATACTTGATAGTGAATGATATGAGTTATGATTATAGTCTTCGAGCAATAATGCTGATGAGTTTGCTTATATTGCTTGGGTTGACAGGCTAAATAGATGCAGTTGGGTGTTGCACCCTAAAGAGAAAAGGCAAATGGTTGTTGTGAGGGGTTGTGGAGTAAGGGTTATTGTTGATAGAAGTGTATGTTGATATAAGTGTATGTTGGTATAAGTGTATGTTGGGCTGTTATGTGCCTAGGGATCCATAGTAGATCCTAGACCTGGAAATGGTTGTGGTAGAGTTCCAAGCCTAGTCGACATGAGGATGTACTGGCTGGACATTAATTATTTGATGTTGTGGAGTAGCCTACGTGCTGACCTAACATCCAAGTCCATAGGCGATCCCAAGGCTTGCAAAGCGAAGCTGGATCCTGTGGACCAATGAGAAAATGCACAATACAGATAAGTATTCGATTATTTTGCTTATGAATGTACATGTGTATATGATTGGGTTATGATGTTTTAAGCTCTTGTTCTAGAGATAAAACCGATGAGAATAAAATAAACATGTGAATCTATTCAATGTTTGGATATAGGTATCCCTGGGAGCGAGGACTATGAGAGCATCCTAGGGGTGCATGTGGACATGCGACTTGCCTGAGAGCTTAGAATGAGCGGTAATGAAAAAGGTGCTAGTAAGCCTATGGGGCTTCTAGTAGCCGAGACAAACCATGTGGAGAGACTCCATGGTTGAGAGGTCTGAAATGGACCAAAGACACTAAGTGTCATGACCAAGAGGGATTGGTCCAGCATTCACGATGTAGTGAAAGAGGTTGAGAGCATGAAAAGCCACAACATTGGTGTGGGTTCCAGGATGGAACAAAACAAAGAGGGGAAAAACTCTTGCTGCTCTCTCTTGCCTTTTAATTATATATATATACATATATTTATGCATTGTGAAAACAAAAGATTGTTGAATGCATGTATAACTGAAAATGGGATGTGTGTATTTGCTTAAAGTAAATTGTGAATGCTGGAATGGTTAATTCCTTGCCCAAGAATGGACATGCATGGGTTCACATGCCTGTTGGGAAGGCATGAAAAATACGAAAGTATCCATGATGAGAATTGTAGTGTCATGTCAATTGGGCAATTAAATGACTGATTTTAATGTCTATATTATGCTTGGTTTGACAGAATTTCAATGGTGCATTTCACAGGTGAGAAAAGTGAAACCCGGTGGTGCACACTGATCATGGCAGCAGATTAAGAGTTGCTGGACTTGGCTAGAAGTCTCCTTCAAATGATTTCCAAGACCCAAGAGAATCTTGGAGAGATGCTCAAGATACAGAAAAGGCAGAATGAAATGAACCACCATATTTTGCAAGACTCTATTGGTTTGCAAAGGGAGGTGAAAATCCTTCTGGGGGCAATCAGCAAAGGAAAGGAAGGTGGATCAGTGACGGGACATTCATCCAAGAAACCCATTAAGAAATGGTCCAGGTATGAAGACTCAAAGGAAATTGAGCAGGTAAATATGAAGCAGCCAGTGAAATGCTGGGAATGTGGAGGACATCATTTACGCCGGGACTGCCCAATGAGGGAACATGAAGAGGGCAACAGCCACAAAGTTCCTAGACTTCGGGATAAGCTGAAAGATGAGAACCAGAAGGAGAAGTTTGTGGAATCCAAGGGGCTTGGTCCTGAATGTTCAAAGTAAATAATTGAACGGGGGACAAAACTACAAAATTTTGAAATTTTGGATGTGCAAATTGTATATGTATTCCTATGTATTGGAACACTGAGGACGATGTTATTCCAAGGGGGAGGGGAATGCAACACCCCGGTTTTGACCCTGTATGCGTGATGTATATAATGTAATTAATCATGGTGAGGAGCTAAAGGAAAAATCCCCACCATTGATTTGGTTGTGTATGTTTCGGCAATAGGGATAGTTGCCAATGGTATATCGTGATATTCGACACATTATAGTTTGGCATCATGTAAATATGCACATCAATTAAAATAAACCTACAGCCAGCTATGATGGTGCAACGTTAAAATCAAAAGGGCATGATTCCAAAGGGTAAGGGGGGGGGGAATGATGAACCTTGAGTCATGGGGGGGGAATCCATGTGTCACCACCCTGTTTGATTTGCCCATCTTTCCTTGTCTTATCCAACCACCACTTTGATGTTTTGTTGAGTAGTTGAGGCAGTTATGGCTAGGAGTAGAGTGTGGTAGGACTGTCAGTCCTTGCCCACACACACACTCCACCAGCAGGTTGACCTCACGTTGGCAAGAAAACCTCCATTGCCATTCTCTCCACAAGGCCATTCTCTCCATTGGGGTTCACTCTTACGCAATGACACACAGGAGGAGGCCGATTAACCTTCCTCACACATGGAGTCGGTGTTTTTGCCTCCACCATGACTGAAATGTGAAGAGTCGATGTGGGTTTCTTTTGTTGTGGATGGACTGTTGTTTTCCATATTTGTTGGTTGTGTCCTTTTCCCCTCACGCATAGATTGATGGAGAATTGGTTCTTTCCCCATTTCTGTCTGTGTAACTTTCTTTAATGTTTCCGTTGAGGAGGTGTGTGTTGTGGGCTTTTAGATGTTGGATGGTCATTGACTTCCACATCCATTGGTTGAGTCCTCCCATGTTTATGATGGGAATTCTGCTTCTGCCCCAACTACGAACTGTGTAAGGTTCTCGTTGTTTCCTCATAATCTTGTGTTCTGCGTTTATGTCTTCCTTTTTCCCAAGATTGAGAACTAGACTTCTCCCCTGTTTTGAGATGATGTAAGGTTGCCATAGTTTTCATTGTGAGTTTGGGATGTTGATGTACCCTAGTTTTGGGTTACTGCTGAGTTGTTTTGGCCACACTAGGGCCAAGAACAACTCTGAGTTGTCTTGTGGGCTTGAGCTGTGTTTTCATCTTTTGTTGGGATTGTCACCCGATTGTCTTTGCCTTCTTCACAGAGCTGTGAATGGGTTGTTTGCTGTGGTATGCAGTGGTTGGTCTTCAAACTGTTGAGAGTGGGATTAGAGTCTGGGTATGCTTGAGAAGGCTGGTGTTGAGGCCACTAGCGTAGCATTTAGCCTTTCCTAGCTCCGTGATGACCTGGTAAACCCTATTGTGTGGGTTTGGCTGATGTGCAAACCTTGGATATATGTAAGCCTGCATTGACTCTTATTCCTTGAGGAATCATGCCCAGCTCGGGGGTGGCAGTGTTGCTGACAGATTGATGAGCACGCTAGCCTATGGTTAGGTGGAACATTGTAGCGATGTAGCTAGTTGCGGGGTGAGTTCTTCATTAAAAGATAAGTACTCTTGACTACTTCATCTCTGCAATTATATCTACTGTTTCATGAGAAATGATGAACATGTTGAATGCTGGAATGTATATGTTTGCTTCTGTTGAATGTTGAGTAACTATGTATCCTCGTATGTTTTATGCATCTTAGTATGTAGTATGTTAATATTTTTAATATCAGCATTTATCCATGTTCATGTTCATGGGGCTGTTTGCCCATTTGTTTGGTGGTAGTAGCGTCCTCTTCGCCGATTGGAGGGCCGGGGATGTTACAGAAGAATTCTATCTGCTTGCTTGGGCAGAAAAATCTTTGCATTCAACAGACTGTTTAGATATGGTTTTACCTTCTGATGAAGCCATTCTGGAAGCCATGTGAGAAGGAGATAAGATCTGTGAAGATCTTCATCATTGATTCTATTTTCTTATAGAGCTAAGCATGATAGAGAATAAAGAGTTTCATGTGAGACTGACAGATGATGTTGATACACCCGTTAATCCCTTACCCGGGGAAGGAATGTTTGCTGTGGGGAATATGGAAAATATTTCTGCTACCATCCCTATCAACATCTCTGTAAATCTCAACATTGTGTAAAATATACATGTTGGCACAAACTGCTCTCCTGAGGAGATTGCCATTTATACCGCCTTGTTTAAGAATTCTGCAACGTTTTTTCCTAGTCATATGAGGAGATGCCAGGAATTGATACATCTATAGTCGAGCATGAGATCCGAACATAACCTGATGCTAAACCTATTCAACAAAAGTTGAGGCCTATTAACCCACGTAAAACAGTGGCAGTGAAGGCTGAAGTGGAAAAACTGCTGAAAGCCAGTTTTATTTATCCCATAGCTTTGACGAAATGGGTATTGAACCCTATTCCTATTGATAAGAAGAAAGGGACCATACATGTCTATACTGACTTCAGAGATTTAATCAAATCCTCTCCTAAGGACAACTATCCCACACCATTTATAGACCAAATTATTGATGCTTGTGCAGGAAGTGAAGTTTTTCGTTTATGGATGGTTTCTCTGGATATAATCAAATTCAAATAAAACCGAAAGAACAACATAAAAATACTTTCATTTGTCCTTGGGGTACCTTCGTGTATAAAAAAATTCCCTTTGTGTTGAAAAATGCTGGGGAAACCTTTCAGCGGGCAATGAATTTTGATTTTCATGATATTAAAGCCATTATCGATCCCTACCTTGATGATCTACCTGCACATTCTTGTAAGAGGATTTACCATCTAGATCACTTGCATTTGATATTTGAATGATTCAGATACTATAAAATCCACTTGAATACCCACAAGTGTGTGTTCTGTGTTGAGTCAGGGAGACTACTCGGATTCATTATTTCTAATAGAGGTATTAAGGTGGATCTGTTAAAAGTTGAGACCATTGTAAATCTGCCTCCTCTTCATTCTATCAGGAAACTTTAGGGCCTGTAGGGAAAGTGCAATTTTCTTCGACGTTTCATTGTAAACTATGGCAAGATTACTAAGGGTTTCATGCGCCTGCTAAAATAGGACACCCCATTTGTATTGGATGAAACTGCACAACTCGCATTCGAGGCATTGAAAAAATATTTGTTGTTGGCACCATTATTGCGTCTGCCAGATTACTTTAGGGATTTTATATTGTATCTCACCACGTCTGAGTCGACCATAGGGGTGGTCCTAGTCTAGAAGGACGATAGGATCCAAGAGCATGTTGTTTACTATCTTAGCCGTGCTTTAGCCGGACATGAACTGAGGTACTCCCACATCAAGAAATTGTCCTTAGCAGCTGTTTATGTTGTTCAGAGGTTACATCACTACATCTTACTAGGGACTACAATGGTAGTGGAAGATGTTAATCCTTTTCAATATGTTTTGTCTCGACAGATAGTTGGAGGCAAATTCAACAAATGGATAGTCATTCTCCAAGAGTTTGACTTGGATTTTCGGTTTGCCAAATCCAAAAAATCCTTATTTTTTATCTGAGCTTATTGCAGAATTTACAGTAGATGAAGATGTAGCTATTGAAGAAGACTCATTCCCAGATGAGTACATCTTTTTGATTTCCACCTCTAATCCTTGGTATGGAGATATACGTATCTATCTCTAGACTTTGAAGAATCTTGCATCTTTCTCGCAGGAAGAATGACGTAAACTATGTTGACGTGCCAAGAACTACCTCATCATAGGAGATACTTTATATCATAAAGGAGTAGATTCCATTTTGCATCGATGTTTGACCCATGAGGAAGTGGATATTGTCCTAAATGATGCCCATAGTGGAGCATGTGGGGGTTATTTATCTAGGTTAGCAACGACCCATAAAATATTATGTGTCGTTTATTTCTGGCACACAAACTTTAAATATTGTGTGGAAACAGTGAAGCCTTGTCATCCTTGTCATCTTTATACCAGAAAAATGTGGTCACATCCTGCTCCATTGTTTCTTGTTATCTTGGTGGTCCCCTTCATGAAGTGGGGTATTGATTACGTGATGTGTAACCCAGCCTCAGCTGGGGGGCACAAATATATCATTGTAACTGTGGATTATTTTACAAAATGGGTAGAGGCAATGCCCACCTTTAGAGCTGATGGGGAAACTGCAGCTTTCTTCGTGTTCAATCAAATTATAGCACAATTTGGTATACCCAAGGTGATTGTCACTGAACATGGCAGTCATTTTCAAAATAACATGATGATGGAACTGACCACTATGCTAGGATTTAGACAGGAACATTCATACTTGTTCTATCCTCAAGCTAATGGTCAGGTCAAGGCTGTTAATAAAACTTTGAAAACTATCCTCAAATGTACTATTAATGCATCCCATTCAAACTGGCATATCATGTTGTACCCTGCTCTTTGGGTGTATCAAACCAATGTAAAAACTGCTATGGGTTTCTCCCCCTTCCAACTCGTCCATGGAGTGGAAGCTGTTACCCTGATTGAATGTGAAATCCCGTCTTTAAAAATTGCTAATCATGTGTTACTAGATATGACTGAGCTTGAAGAACATCTATTACATTTAGAACACCTTGATGAACAACGTAGAGATGCGGTGACAGCAAACCAATCTCATAAGAATAGGGTCAAAAGCCAATATGATAAATCGGTCAAGCCTCAAATTTTCTCTAAGGGGGAACTTGTTTTTCTCTGGGACGAAGACAAAGAACCCCTCGGGGTAGGAAAGTTCAGGTCTATGTGGTTAGGACTCTATATCAAATCGAAAGTATTAAAGAAAGGCGCATATGAATTGATATATTTTGATGGGAATAAGCTAGCTGAGCCTAGAAATGGGCTCTACCTAAAAAAGTACTATGCTTAGGCTTAGCACTTTTTCTTTCATTTTATTGTATGTATTTTCATGTACACTAGTTTGTCGGTTTGTATTTTTTATACCATCTTCTAGTTATTTCAGATGTCTTTCAAGAGGTTCGTAGGTTTCGCTGATAGTGCCAGTTGCCACACTTGTAATTTATCTTCGGCTGCATGGGTCATTTATTCTCCCTCAGGACAATTAGTTGCCTCAGGAGGCACTTGCTTAGGTCTTGCTTCCAATAATGTTACTGAATATAGGGCCATCATTGAGCTTCTATGGGATTCTTTGTCACATGGTATCACCCAGCTGGAAGTTCGACTAGACTCTCAACTGGTTGTTTCCCAGCTCAATTGAGCTTATCAGGTGCGGAACCCTATTCTATTACGTCATTTCATGCAAGTTAGGTTATTGGAAAGACATTTTGAGTTCATTACATTCAATCATATTCCAAGGAATCAAAATTCATTAACTGATGCATATGCTAATTACATCTTGGATTGGCATTTAACACATTTTCCATAAAAGTATACAACAAACACATAAAAAACATTTGTAAATAAACCGGAATATATATATGTGTGTGTGTGTGTGTGTGTGTGTGTGTGTGTGTGTGTGTGTGTGTGTGTGAATATCTGTTCATATAGATAGGTCGAGTCTGTGATCCTCAGATCCAGTCATAACTATATAATATACAAAAAATATACAAAATATGGATCAAAGTCCATCAAGTGCCCTAGATCTAAGCTAGACCACCTTGGTCCTCTCGGTCACCTTGTACTCTGGCTTCTTTAGCCTCCTCGGCTTCAGCAGCCTCAATAGCATCTATGTATACCAATACTTCTCTAGCTACCCGCCTAAAAGGCGTATCCAGATAGGTGGTACACCAACCAAGAACTCCTACATGATGGCTGGGATGTGCTCAATCTGTAAGGTGGGTACTCTTTGGGTAAGCCTGGCCAGCTTCTCCTCCAGAACCCTAATCAGCCCCTGGTCTTCTCCTAAGACAGGATGCACATACATGTGTGGATGCCCTTCAGGGCATACCGGTCCAATATCTGCATTTTGACATTTTAAAAGGATTAGAACTCTTATATATATATATATATATATTTTAAATTCATAAAAATTTTAAAAATTGAAAATAAAAATTTACCTAACTCTCCCCATGCTACTCCTGGAGGGAGGACGAGGTCTGTATCACCGCGGAAGTCCATTCTAGCATATGGAAACTACTCCAGTGATGGCAACTATCGCTCCCACCAAAAGTAGAAGTCGCCATCATAGACACTTTGCACTGAGCCTGCACCTCCCTGGTGAAGGAAGATATCTTCCCATCTACTCATCCTAGGCTGACGAGGAGAACGAACTGGAAAGGGTACTGCAAGGCTTAATCTTGACACTCTCTCAAAGAAGAAGGCTACTAGTATGATAGAATATCCAAAATTATTCCTCCTGCCTCTCTTGTAGTTAGAGAGCTATTTTCTCATAATCGGGATCACTCCTGAGCACCAATCATATAGATCCCCCTGAATGCAATCCACTGCTAGTCTCATCTGGTTCCATGTCACAAGGTGAAGTGAAGATGACCCTGCAACCCTCACAATAGCACTTGTCAATACCTGTAAAGGAAGATCACGTATGTGCACAATAGGGATGCAGCTACCCCTCTTTTGTGTGCCTGGTGCATAGTATATATCAATATAGTTTTGGACACTTAGAGGGTCACCGCCTCTGCCAGTGCCTTCCAAGTTTACCAGATCTCCCCATCATGATAGACCAAAAATGAAATAGATATCCTCTGAAGTAATCTCCCAGGACTCACCTTAAAGGTCAAACATGCCCAAGTCATGATCCAAGTAATTTATCAGGAACTCTAAGAGGAGGACATTGGACCGCATAAGTGAGGTACAAAAAAACTTTAACAACCCACTTGAATGTAAAACATTCACAGTGGGGGAATTCTGGAGTGCTTCATGGTCAGTCACACTCCCTCCACTCAAGCACCATATTTCAACCTATTTAACAAGCAATTGCAAATCTTTAGTTTCATATAAAATTTCAAAATTTTAACTCTATATGCTTCTTTTCTACCTCACGCAGCATACACAACTGTCTATTTAGGCATGTTGCGTACTGTACATGACTCTTCTTCGGGAAACCAACATACAGAACTTGTGTACGTGAATTTCAATATAGCAAACCTGCGTACACAATGTTGCTTTGTTGAGGATGCTTAAAAACATGAAATTAGGGCCTAATTTTGATAATTTCTTGAATCAAATTGAAGAGCATGGAGTGTAGTATTACCTGACACTCGAATTTGGAAATGGTCCACCAGATTGTCCACACCGAGCAATTGAAGGTAGAGGTGAAAACTTGTCTTTTATGGCTAAAAATCCAAATGGTGAAGTTTTTATTTGAGTTTTGAACTATTTATAGAAAATTTATTTTTAAAGTGGGTTTTTTCCCTATAGTTCATAATTTATAAAACTAATACCATATATTTTTGCCTTGTAACAGGTTTGTCGTCATTTTAAGGTGTTTTTTGCTAGTATAGGATGGTTTTTTATCATTTCACATGCATTCTACATTTATACCTATTCCATATTAAGCCTAGCAATTAACATTCTAACCATGGACTATGGTATTTTTAACCATTAGCTCCTTGTCTTTACCATTGTTCTTCCATGGATAGGGCTTTCCTCTAATGAGTATACCCATTTAGAACCTATTTTGTCTTTCGATACTCATGCTGCAGCTATCTTAGGTACAGGGGAATATTTTTATCTATTTTTCATGCAAAATTGAGCCTGATTTTGATCTCTTTTTACAAGCAATCCCTTTATAGGACTCTCCGCCCTTGTTGAAATATTGTAACTTCGAAGAATATTCTATATGTATCTTTTGTGGTCCCCGATGATCCTACTGGGAGAACCACTTGTATTATCTTGTACCCCGATGCTTCTAATCAGAAGAACTAATATGAGTCATGAGGTTGTCCCCTCTAATTGTAAAGGTGGGTCATTAGCACCCCAGTGTGGTTACTTGAGCCTACATGTGTAACTCGAGCCTACATGATTAACTTGATCCTACATGTCGAATGAGTTAATTGAAGTGAACAGATGAATATAAATAGAGGTGTAGCTCTCCTCATTAGAGACACACACACACTCACTTGAGTAGCACACTTGTGGAGGAGAGAAGTAGCTGGAGAAGGAGGAGGATCGGGTTTTTGATCTCCTTGCTGGTTTTATCTTTTACCTTTTTAAGGCATCTATATTGAGGAAGATTTTGCTCGGTTTTTCCCTTTAGGGTTTTCCCAGAATAAATCTGTGTTATTCTTGTGATGCTGTTTCTTTCAGTGATATTGTGTATATGATTTTGTTATGAAAATGAAATGAAATACTGATGTCTTAGCTAAGCATATGAAAAGTTAACATGGTATCAGAGCTAACCTGAACATGATAACTTTCAAAAGGAAAAATAGCCCTCTCTCTCTCCCCGGAAGAAATTAGTGCTTCTTGCAGAAGAAGAATTCTTGAGTGAGCCTAGAATAGGATTTCTCTCCTCATGAAAATTGAATTTTAGAGACCTGGATCAATATTTTTGGTTGGGTGAAACTACAGGAAAGTCAAACCCTAGTTTGACCCTGAGCCAGAAAAACCCTAAATACTAAAACTGCTAAGTTTTGGTACATTCGCTATATCCCGATCTTGGCGAAGGTTCCGGAGCTAAAAATTGCAGAGGCCAAATATCAAATCCTGGTGTACATTGTATCCAAAATTCAGCTTCATACTCTCTATATTATGGGAGATATGATCCCTCCAAGTTATGGTTCCAGCCTCTTTCAGAATTCATCCCTAAACATGACACCTAAAGAAAATCACTATAGCTTGGGCTACCTAGGTCCAAATGGAATTCCTGAAGATGTTCTAGAAAACGCATGGACTTTAATTTCTATGGTATAAATGTTAGACTCCAAATATGAACCAGTGACATGTGGCATGCCATACAACTTCAATGTTTTGAACAGTCCTGTAATAGGTCACCCTGGGAAAATGATCATAAATACAAATTGGTGAAACCAATTCTGATGAAACATATGGTGTTGGATCAGTAACATGCGAGGTTACCTCAGTAGAAAATTTCATAGATAAAGCGGCAGTAATTTCAGATATATCACAGAAACAGTGACAGGCATTTCTACAGAAGAAGTTGGAAAACTAGGGCTTCCTATTCCGAGAGCTTCCCTCCACTGTTTTCAGAAAAGGAGTACATTGGATAGCTCCATTTGAAGAGATATATCTTTCTATCCAATCATATCTAAAATATTCCAGGTTTTAAAAATTAGGGTTTCTTTGACAAGCCCTAGATCAGCCAGCTCTAGAAGCAGGACAAACACCTCAAATCGGTAAGATCTAATGTTTTTCTATTTTCATTTGAGGTTCTCATTTCAAAGTGATATATCACATCAGTTGACAAATTTCAAGCATGGAATTATTTGATCTCTCTGAAGAAAATGAATTGGACTCCTGCATGAGTAGAGAGGTTCCAGTTCCATACGAAGATGAGGCTCAAATCCTTACACAAGAAGAACTTGATTAAAGCCAAGAATATCATTGTTGATTCAATCATGGATCAACTTATACCACAAGTGTCTTCCCTAAATACAACGAAGATGTTTGACTCCTTGATCAAGATATTTGAAGATAAGAACTTAAATCAGAATATGGCTCTGAGAAAACAGTTGAAGAATGTGAAGATATAGAATGTAGAACAACTTGAAGCGGTAGAAGAAGAATGTATGCCAGAAGTAAGTGATTACTTTCAGCTCGACTAATAAGAAGAGAAGAAGAAGATGTGAGCAATTGAAGATCAAGCTCTCACCATTCAAAGAAGATCCCTCAAGCGACAAGGAATATGAAAAACTCAATTCTTGAAGAACCTCTTATTCATCTTATCATTTGGATAAGAAATGATGATTTCATGAATGAAGAATATGATAAAGCAGAATGATCAAAATGGAGTCTACCCATGAAACAAATAAAAGATAAGTATTCAGTTGCCATTTCATGATATTGTTTTGTTATACATTTGATTATATTTAGTTGATGTGTTATGCATGATAGATTGTTTACATTAATACTACTAATATGCATGTGATGGGTAAGTATCTCATGGCACTATACAACTCTCCAGTGCTACTTATCAAACCTCTTTGCTGACATATTGGATTAGTGCACAATCTCAATGATGCCATGGTAGAGATGGAAGGCATCTAGAAAGTTTCTGTGAGATATGGATGAATGTTGTATTGGATAAATAGTTTCATGATGCATAAGAATTTGTCGTTATGCATATGTTTCATGAAATAGTTCTAACCATGCAACTGGTGCATTTGAATTGTAGGAAAGGTCCTATACAACCTCCTACAAGAAAAGAAGGACTAGACTTGTTCCGAAGAACAAGTGATGACAATTCAATAAACATGAATCGGAAGCTCCTAGGTTCAAAGACACCATGACAGAAGAAAGAGATTTAGAAAGTGGTAGATCCACCTCAAAGGATGAATACCACCATGGGTATGAGAGATAACTCAAGATCAAGAAAAGAATGCTATAAAAGAAACTATGATCAAAGAATAACAGTTGATCATGGGGAATGATGTATACGATATGATTTCGAGACATAAAGAGAAGTACATAGTATCCTCCATATGGATCTACAAGAACAAGTGTACAAAGAAAGGTTCATGATTTGCCTTAGAAAGAATAGACTATGACATGACATACTCTATTGACCAGTATATATCAAGCATAGAACCACCTTTACAGAATGAAGAAGGAAGATAATACTCCACTTCAGGGGGAGTGACTACAGAAGATATCCGAGTTCGACACGATATGACATGATGGACAGCTTCTTGATGGATCGAGAATTTACCAAAAGTAAAGTGGGTTCCAACCTTCAAAGTTGAATGCAGAAGACTAGGATATGTTGATGATCTGACAAGACGAATTCATGATGAAAGAATACTAGAATGATGTATGGGATATAGTTCCCAAACCAGAAGGAAGGAGTATTGTATCTGCCAAATGGATATACAAAATAGAGCATGCAGCTGACTGAAGTATCGAGAAGTATAAAGAAAGATTTGTGGCCAGAGGTTTCTTTCAAAAAGAGGGAATTAATTCTGAAGAGACACTTACTCCAGGAAGTAAGGTACACTTCCTTCAGAAATATCATGGTAGTTTCTTCCATGGTGAAGTAAAGACAAGCCTTCGTTAATGGTATGATTGAGAAAGAGTTTTTTCATTGAATAGTCATGAGGATTTGAAGTTGAAGCCATATGGAATCACGTATGCAAGTTGAAGAAGGCCCTCTATGGCCTGAAGCAAGCTCCCAGAGCTTGGTATGGAAGAATAGATAGTTTATTTTCAAGCATGGGATTTACCAAGAGTAAAGCTGATCCTAAAATTTATCTCAAGGTTGTAGAAGATGAACTTGTCATCCTATTATTATATGTGGATGACTTATCCTTGACAGGAAATGAGAAACGGGGTCATGGAAAGCAAGAAGAAACTAGCAGAAGAATTTGAGATGAAATACCTTGGGTTAATGCATTATTTCCTAGGTCTGGAAGTATGGCAAAGTTTAGAAGAAATCTTTCTCAACCAGGGAAAGTATGCGGAATATATATTGAAGAGATTCAATATGTTCGAATGCAAAGTCATGGCCACACCCATGGACTCCAACCTGAAGCTGTTAGCTGATGACTCATCAGAGTTAGTGGATATGACTCATTACAGACATATCATTGGGTCATTGATGTACTTAAAAAATACCAGACCAGACATTTGTTTTGCTTTGAAAACCTTAAGTCAATATCTTGTTCAACCAAGATGGGTTCACCTAGTAATTGAAAAACATGTGATGAGATATCTGAAAGGGACTATAGACTTTGGTTTATATTATGATGGTATCCATTAGTATAGATTGTATGGATACACAGATGCATATTGGACTAGAAGTATCTCAGACAGGAAAAGCACATTAGGTAGATCCTTTTGTTTGGGGTTTGCTATGAGTTCATGGTTTAGCAGGAAACAGTCCAATGTTTTTCGTAGCATGGCTGAAGCAAGATACATAGCAGATTGCTCTGCTAAGTTGTGAAGCCATATGTCTTCGGAAGCTGATATCAGGTCTCTTTGAACTGAAGATGGATACTACAATGATTCTATGTGATAACTGGAGTTGTGATGACAGAGAACCCTGTGTTTCGTCGTAACACATAGAAATCTGGTATTTCTACATACGAGATAAGATGCAGATGACGATGTTTAAGTAGTCCCATACTGAAGATATAGATGATGTTTCAGTATTTACATAATGTAGATGCAGATGATGGTGATTCTGTATTTCTATACTGAATATACAGATGATGATGTTTCAGTATTCCCATACTGAAGATATAGATGATATTTCAGTATTTACATACTGTAGATGCAGATGACGGTGATTATGTATTTCTATACTAAATATAGAGATGATGATGCTTTCAGTATTTCTATACTGAAGATATAGATGATGATGCTTTTAGTATTCACATACTGGAGATATAGATGGTGATAGTTCATTATTCACATACTGAAGATGTATATGATGATGGTTTGGTTGCTAATGTGCTAACGAAGCCTCTATCTCGAGTAAAGTTCGAACACTTTCGAGACAAGCTTGGTGAGGTTCAGAAGAACCTTCCTCGAAAGGGGGAGTAGTGATGTTGTAGTGGGATTGTATCATCCCTGGGAATCTTCCCTAAAGTGATCCAGTGACCTCAATCCTCGAGAATGAAGAGGGATTGTATCATCCCGGGACATATTTCCAAAATAGATCCCGTGACTTCGGTCTTCGTGAATGTGGTGGGATTGCATAATCCTTGAACTTCGGTTCAAAATGTATCCGGAGGTCTCACCCCCCGTGAATGTGGTGGGACTACATCATCCTTGAAATTCGGTTCAAAATGTATCCAGAGGTCTCGACCCTCGTCTATGTGGTAGGATTGCATCATCCCTGAACTTCGGTTCAAAATGTATCCGGAGGTCTCAGCCTTCGTGAAAGTGGTGGATTGCATCATCCCTGAACCACAGTTCAAAATGTATTCGGAGGTCTCAGCCCCCGTGAAAGTGGTGGATTGCATCATCCCTAAACCTCTGTTCAAAATGTATCCGAAGGTCTTGGCCCCCGTGAAAGTGGTAGGATTGCATCATCCCTGAACCTCGGTTCAAAATGTATCCGGAGATCTCGATCCTCATGAATGTGGTAGGATTGTATCATCCTTGAACTTCGGTTCAAAATGGATCCGGTGACTTCAGTACTCGAGAACATGTGTTGATCCCATAATTCCTAGAGGAATGATTGTCTAAGTTCCACATCTATGTTGATCCCATAATTCCAAAAGGAAGGATCGTTAGTAACTCCGTAAAGACATAAATCTCGTAATTCCGAAAGGAAGGATCATTGAATTGATCTCGTAATTCCAATAGGAAGGATTGTCTAAGTTCCACAGATGTGTTGATCCCATAATTCCAATAGGAAGGATTGTCTGAGTTCCACATCTATGTTGATCCCATAATTTCGAAATGAAGGATCATTAGTAACTCCGTAAAGACCTAAATCCAGTAATTTCGAAAGGAAGGATCATTGAATTGATCCCGTAATTCCAATAGGAAGGATTGTCTGAGTTCCACAGATGTGTTGATCCCGTAATTCCAATAGGAAGGATTTTCTGAGCTCCACAAATGTGTTGATCCCGTAATTCCAAAAGGAAGGATCGTTAGCAACTCCGTAAAGACCTAAATCCCATAATTCTGAAAGGAAGGATCATTAGTAACTCCGTAAAGACCTAAATCCCCGTAATTCCGAAAGGAAGGATCACTGGTAACTCTATAACGACCTAAATCTCGTAATTCTGAAAGGAAGGATCATGTTGATGTTTTTGTGATGATGATGATGTACTGATCGAAAGATCAGAGTGTGATGATGATGATATTTTGATGTTTTCATGATGATGATGTTTTTATGATGATGATGACGTACTGATCGAAAGATCAGTGTATGATGATGATGATGTACTAATCGAAAGATTAGAGTATGATGATGATTACGATGTACTGATCGAAAGATCAAAGTGTGATGATGATCATGTACTGATCAAAATATCAAAGCATGATGATGATGTACTAATCAAAATATCAAAGTATGATGATGATGATGTATTGGTTAGAGTATGACGATGATGATGTACTGTTCGAAAGATCAGAGTATGATGATGATAACATACTGATCAAATGATCAATATGTGATGATGACAACGTACTGATCAAAAGATTAGAATATCATGATGATGATGTTGTTTGAGAATTGAAGTATGATTATGGTGATGATCATGATGTTACCGATCAGGTTGCTGATTGAAAGAACAAAATGCTAAAGAAGTTGTTGCTGATCGAAAGATCAAAGTACTGAAGATGTTGCTGATCAAAATGTTTAAGATGTTGTTGCTGATCGAAAGATCAAAGTGCTGAAGATGTTGCTAATCAAAATGCTGAAGATATTGTTGCTGATAGAAAGGTCAAAACGCTGAAGATGTTGTTGATCGAAAGGTCAAAGTGCTGAAGATGTTGCTGCTGATTGAAAGGTCTAAGTGCTGAAGATGTTGATGTTCAAAAGGTCAAAGTGTTGAATATGTTGCTGAAGGTGTTGCTGATCAAAAGGTCAAAGTGTTGAAGATGTTGCTAATCAAAAGGTCAAAAGATGCTGATGCTGATCAAAGAGTTGTTGTCGTTGAAAATTGAAGACAAAGACTATATGATGTTGAAAAGCTTCCAATGATTTATAGATGTGTTACCCTGATGATGTTGATGATGTCCTCTCCTACTATTTTTGTTGTTGTTGTAGAATACCCTTCTCGTTAAGGGGGAGTGTTGAAATATTGTAACTTCAAAGAATATTCTATATGTATCTTTTGTGGTCCCCAATGGTCCTACCGGGAGAACCACTTGTATTATCTTGTACCCCGATGCTTCTAATCGGAAGAACTAATAATATTCATGAGGTTGTCCCCTCTAATTGTAAAGGTGTGTCATTAGCACCCCAGTGTGGTTACTTGAGCCTATATGTGTAGCTCAAGCCTACATGATTAACTCGAGCCTACATGTCAGATGAGTTAATTGAAGTGAACGGATGAATATAAATAGAGGTGTAGCTCTCCTCATTAGAGACGCACACACTCACTTGAGTAGCGCACTTGTGGAGGAGAGAAGTAGCTGGAGAAGGAGGAGGATCAGGTTTTTGATCTCCTTGCTGGTTTTATCTTTTACCTTTTTGGGGCATCTATATTGAGGAAGCTTTTGCTGGGTTTTTCCCTTTAGGGTTTTCCCAGGATAAATCTGTGTTGTTCTTGTGATGTTGTTTCTTTCAGTGATCCTGTGTATATGCTTTTGTTATGAAAATGAAATGAAATACTGATGTCTTAGCTAAGCACATGAAAATTTAGCAGCCCTTATGGAGTTTCTTTAGGACTAGGTTTGACTCCTTAAAAATAGACTTTACTGCCAAGTTAACTTGTCCATTCAAGCTCATTAAGAATACGTGAATGGGAATCCACATTGGTGGTAGGTTATCTCTTTCTTGGATCATGTGGAATAATACAAGAAATGATCACTCTCTTTTCTTCGAAATTGAGAAGAGTATTCTCAAGTACAGGTTTGTCACTTTTCCGGACCTAAGGGACTAAATTTACGGAAAAGAAACACTTGGTATGAGCTCAGTTTTCTCTTTTTCGTGCTCTAGACCTAAACATGAAAAGGATTTCTAGTGTACTTTGTGTCTTTGTCATGATCACTAAACGCTAAGAACAAATAATCTAGTTTATTGTTGTAAGCCCCATTTCTCATACTCAAATGGATCTTTCTGAGTGATCTTGCTTTCCTTCACACTCGTAAAACTCAAGCTATATGCTGCTCTTGAAGGAGCATTCGGTAGGTAGTAATTTAACCTTTTTCGGACCTCCCTAACTAAGTACGAAAAAGGTTCACCTTTTTTTCTACGGAAGTTAAGAGAGTTCTTTTGTGGTATGTTTTATACTTTTTCGGCCTCAGGAGACTGAATTGGACAAAAAAGGACCCCCCATGGAGTCTTCTTTGGAATTTTCAAAATCTCTGAATATGAAAATACCAAATGAGCATGTACTAGTTTGGGCTCATAAAATCCATGAATCAGTGACACTATCAAGCATTATTCCCTCTTCTCTTCAAGCTTGTCAAAAAATGAAGAGAGATCCAAGTTAAATTTCCTAGACTCGTTAAAATTTAACAGGGAAGGCAAGGAATAAGTTTTCTTTTGGTTCTCAATTAGTGGTAGCATGTCATCCTTGAACAAAGCACTCTCTGTTTTTTCTGATACTCATGTCTCAGTGTTCACTTTCAGTTCAGCTATTACTTTGAGTTTCTACTCCTCCTCTTGTTAGTTCTATCTAGGGAATTTGATCATGTCTCCTACATGATAGATAAGTCTAGTTGTTCTATCTGTAAAGTTAAAATCTACCTTGGGTCATCTCTGTGTTGTGCTCATTGTTCAAGGACTTAACCCTATGTCTGATCTATATCCTGATCCTATCATTGTTGTATCTGTTATTACTTGTCTCTCCCTTCCTTTACCCAGTTCCTAGTCACTCTTGTGATATGTTGGAGGATCTATTTCCTTCCTTATCATAGTATGGTTCCACATCAACACTTTCTGACAATGAAGACCTAGAGTTTTGACGATTGTACCTCATGATTCACTCTCATTATTGATGAATTCCTTTGATTCAGTTATCGATTATCACCTACTGATTGACAATCTATTGAATTTGCTCCATGCTTGACTTCAATAACATCTATTCACATGGCTTGGATTGTACTGGTTCTTTGGGATTTGTTTATGAAGACCTTAGTTTCCTATATATGGACTAAGTTGCGTAAGACTATGTTGTACCTATTTACACCACTTCCAGATCTTTGAAGACTCGTCATTATTGTATATTGTGGCTTCAATCCACCTTTGTAATATACATGGTCTTGTACTCGTACTATATGATGTACTCAAATATTGTAAAGGAGCTAGTGTTCCAGTATATTGAACATAGCATCCTCAGATATGACTGTTATAGTTGATTTTACAAAACATGGTGAATCACATTTTTATGGCCTTCCTTGTCCCTCTGCAGACTCCTTAGACCCCATGGACCATTTTTGTTCCTTTGATGTTTCCAAGATCATCCCTAGAAGCATGCAAAAATTGCCATACGCGATTTTTAATCCCTTTCTTACGTATATACGCGGGTTTGACCCCTAAAACCACGTACATCGGGATGTGTGCAAAAGGCCAAATTCTTTTGGAGTTTTCCTTGATGTGGATCTAACTCACTCGTCTCATGGCCTTCCCTATGCCTTGAGATTGCTCGGATTTGACATTTCATTACCCCATTGAAGAGCTATATAAGGAACGATTTGGATACATTGAAGGCATGAGGAATTGAGAGCAAGAGAACTATAGTCCATTGTTGTCGAAACTTGTGCTTGAGTCTGCATCCCTTTTTCCCTTAATGCACTTTTGTGTTATTCCCAAGATTTCCCTTTGCTTGTGAGCTTGCTATCGAGAGATGGAGGCCCAAGTGGGGGACTCAGTTTCTCTGATTTGCAGACGTGTCAACAAAGGTTGTATTCATTGTAATCTCTAATTTTATATTAATATAAATATATTTTCCTGTCCAATAATGTGTATTTGAATGAATATTTGATCCATGGATTATTTCAAATGCTTATATGTTATTGATTATATATTCTAGAGTAGATCTAACATGATTATATATAGCATGCTTGTCTTGTTTATTGAATGTTGAGGAAGCAATTTATCAATTCAAGCTGGAGTTGGAAACCTCAATGGGGATCTACATCAACCATTTGGAATAAGGTACGAATTGAGATCCTTTAGTGTTATATATTTGGTTTCTCTTGCATATAGGAAAGGATTGATTTCTGGGGTCAAGCTGTCTGTTGTGGTACCCCAAGCCATAGGAATTTCTCTCTGTAACAGAATTGGTGACTCCACTGGGAAGTTCCTATTAGTTGTCCTTTGGGGGTTTTTATCGGCATTCAATGTTCTTGAATTTCTCTTATTTCTCTGTTTCTAAGTCGGGGTTGTGGGCATGTTTTCCTGGTAGTGTTTGATTGGTGTGAATTTTGTCTCAGTTTATTTGTTTTCCTTTCTTTTTATACATTTTTATTCCTATACGTGAGTTTTTAACTCACAGTCACATATACGCGCGGCTTTGACTGCCATATCCACATACATATGTGGGTCCACTACGAACAGTCACGTATGCCTTGAGTTTTTCCTTTTAGAGAAAGATGGATTGTTGCTGGGTGAATTTTGATGATTGATGAGTCTTTGATACTGCTAGAGTCTGTATACACCTCTGTTTCTGACCAAAGACACTTTTTTCTAGGGTAAATTTTTTTTTTTAGAATGTTCTTGTCATTGCATTTTCATTTTTTTGTTTTGGGATTAGTGCAATAGATTTCTTTTACCTTAGTAATTTGCGGGAGTGCTATTTGATTGTGATTGCAGAGTCTGGGGGTGGTAGAATCATTCTTTTGCTTTAGTATCTCATTTTTATTCAAAAAATCCAAAAATATTTACTTCTTTGCATCATTATGCATTGCACTTTTCACTTTGCATGGTACTTGCACTAGGTTTTCTTAGAGAAGTATTAGTTAGGCTTTCATATAGGAATGACTGCATTTTTCATTTGAAGAAAATTTTGCATTTCACGTAGTAGCATGCCCTATTTTTCATTCGACACAATGCATTTGCATTGATTGTTAGGTGTGCATTTTACTTCGAGTTGCATCATAACACCATTGGTTGGACAGTCATCCACCTTTTTTGAGTAATAAAGCCAAATAAAATCAATGCTTAATTAAAATGGATTACACTATTTTCTTTGATAGGGTACACCAACAAGATTAGGTTTTAGGGTCTTGGAATAGTTCATTGTGAGTAAATTTTCCAAGACCACTAAACAACAACATGTATGTTTTTGTCCAAATGAGAGTGTGGAATTCCTTGGTATAATTAGTGTTTCTCAGGATCCTCCTCTTACAAGGGAGTTAAGCACAAGGCAGTGTGAGTGGTTATTGATTGGGATGACCCCTAGTCATAACTGAGTAGCACTGGAGATATTTCCAAGATTGTATTCGTATCTGGGGGCTATTTTGAGAGTTTTAGGCTTTGCTACCCTACCCATATGGTCAATCCCACCTACTACTATCCGCTTGAGAATTGATTATATTGAGGTGACCTTAGTTTCCTTACCTAGGTTATCGAGGGGGTACTTTGCAGGGGTTATTCTGTGGGTGTCTTGGCTAGGTTGGGGTTCGACAACACAGTCACTATATGCATTGAAGCTAAGGGCCACAATAATTGGTTATGAACCTCCACTTGTTGTATATGGGAGTCTCAAGCCTCTCCTAGACAAGACATACCTGCTTCATTCGGGAGCTCAGATATCCTACCCTTGTTTGCTTGTGATTGGCTTTAGATTATATTGGTGTATGATTTGTGCATGTTAGCTTTCTTAGGGTTTGCGTAATTAGAGAGTATTTTTCATTTTTTGATTCATTGTGGATTCGGGTGTAGCACCTCGCTGTTCTCGTTGTTTAGTAGGACTTTGTCCTTCTACATCTCCTCCTCCTTTGGGAGAGAGAAGTAGACGGTCCAGGTGGACTACTTCTCACATTGATTCACACACGATGGGAGATCATGAAGATGAAATTCCTGAGCTACCTTCTTCACTTCATGAGGTTGAAGAAGAAGAGCTTGCCCCTACATATGACCCTTCACCTGATATACCTACACACTATGGGTATGATCCTTCACGTGTTATACCTACACACTATGGGTATGATCCCTCATCCACAGGTCATCGATATTGGATGTCGGGCGACAAGACTCATCATGATCCAACAAGCACTAGTTATGGTAGTTATGATATGTCTGGTATTCCTACACATGGTTCAGTACCGCATACCGAGTCAGAGTTTGAACCTAAAACTATGCCTGGGGGAATTCCTAGTCACTTCCATGTGGAGATATTTGGGAACTCAAGTCACATTGCACCCTCCATCCCAGCGGTGGAGGTTACATCCCATGTTCATCCTAGACCTAGTGCTAGTATTCCTATTTGGATACTAGAGCCAAGACAAATGATTGTAGGGAATACCACTTACATGATTTCACATATCCCTTTGTCCTCTATTGCTATTTCTTAGAATGTTATTCCTCCCCCACATTCACATGGTCCTTCGGGTCAGAATGTTGCTATGATTCATGTGCGTACTGCTACTACTCACGTCATTGTGTCTCAAATTCAAGTACCTCCTGTTGTATCGGGAGGTCGTATTCCTACTTCTAGAGGTCATATTCTTACTTCTGCAACGTCTATTCCTACTTATGGAGTTTCTCATGGGAAATCTCATGGGACTTCTTATGGACCAGAGTATGCACAAAGTTATTCACCTTATGGTTACAGGTATCAACAACCTGCTTACTCCTTGAATTATGGATTTGTAGCCCCAAATAGTCAAGGTACACCACATTATGGTGCTTCCATGCCACCCTACACGGGTCAAATGGGAGGAGGATCCTTCGACCATGTCCATGGTGGTTACAGTAATCAGTCCTATGTGAACCAAAATTATTAGGGAGCACCTCATAGACCTACTCAACCTAGGCTCCCTTTCCTTACAACGTTAAATCTGCCTGACTTGTCGAGGCTAACGAACGATCCGGTATCTTATGACCCATCTTGGCCAGCTATCCCTACGAAGCTTCCCTCAGACATTTCCAAGTTTGAGGGAAAACCAAGAGAAGATTCGAGTGAACATGTTACTACATTTCACCTATGGTGCTCTTCTAACTCCTTACACAAAGATTCGATCCGTTTAAGGCTATTTCAACGCATCCTCACTAGGCCTACCGCGAAATGGTACATAGAGCTACCTAGCGGGGCATTTAATGTGTTCGATGACCTAGCTATGAATTTTCTCAACCACTTCCAGCTACCAGTGCGTTACGACATTGGTATGGAACTCTTGTCAACATTTTGGCAAGATAAAGCCAAGCATATCTCCGACCACATCCAAGAGTTGCATTGTCAAAACCCCAAATTTTCATAAAAATTTAAAATTTTGAAATACATAAAATGCTGAGAATGTGGTCTACTAACAGCTAGCAGTTATCTATAAAAGAATCAGTTACCAGATTAGTTAATACATAATATTAATTAAGTAACTTAGCATTCTACTTTTTGATACAAGGTTAGGATTAACTTGTGCAATAATTTCTTTTTCGGTTTTGCTGATGAGTTTTAATTTGCGACAAGTAGGTGGAATTATCTTTGGATTCCGGGGCTTACTTAGCGTTAAGCTAATGTAGAAAGTTGATTGTTCTTACAGGGTTTACAGGTATGAATGATCAATTAACACCTTTTAAATTCCATAAAGCATTCAGTTATATTTCTATTTGCAAAATAAAAAGCTCGGTAAAAGTTGTTACATATCAATCTACTTCTATGAGGTAAAACAAGTAGTTTGTTTCCTTCAATTATTTTTGTCAACGATATATACATGGAAGAGTTTCTTTCTTAAATGTAAATAGCGACAGTAATTATTCTCCCTGGTTCACAACTTGTGATCTTTTTCGTAAGTTAATTTCACCTAGACTGCATAACCTGTAATGCTGTAATGATTGTTCTAACAGTAATATACAAGGTCCTAAGGACTTAGAGTCTAGTGGGATGGTTCCACTGCAGTTTATTATTTTATTTTTATAATGCTACTCTTGAATTAAGCTTCTAACCAAAATAGTTAACTTAGGTCAAGTTTTTAAGAGTGATTGATTTATTACCTCCTGTAAGCACTAGATAGTTCTAAATTTTATGTTACTAATCGAAAACATGGTATAACTAATTGTACTTGTCGTGGTTGAGTAAATAACCAAACACCATTAAACTTTGTTTATCTGAGCTATGTAAAGGATTCATAGCCAACATCCTAGTATTTTCCACCCACTGAAAACTATATTTTTCTATGCTACTACCCAATACAGACATGAACTATCTTGTTTATAAAACATACATGTTTACCTATAATTCTTCTTATAAACAAATAAGATTTATAAAGTTCATGATCATATTTAAACTATGTTGTATAGAACTATCAAGTCACAAATTAAACGTTGGTGGCAACATGATTAGCTATGCAAAGTCTATTAGGAATACTTTATTAATATCATAGTTTGGCTAGGTGATGAATAGCCTTTTTTTTAGCATCTCCTAAGTATCACAAGATTTTATTCATAAACTTATTTATGATAGCACAAGGCTTATCAATGTTGTAACTATAATATTTAAACTATGACTAAATGGATAAATCATTAGTGAAGAACTAAAGCTTCTATGCATATAATACTTTGGGCAAGAATCTATGTTATGGGGTTGTATTGATTTTATGATCAATGAAAAGCTTAATAGGAAAAAACATATCAATTTAAAAAGATACATTATAACTTGTTATGGAAAGGGATATAACGTTAGTCCACTCCATCGATTGGTTTATATGCATTGTTTTGTATATAAAAGACTTTGTATTCACCATCATCTTTTTGAACTTAAATGATGGCTATATAATAACTTTGTAAATGATGCAAGGTTCATGTTTTTAAGCCCATGCAACTGTAGGTTGACTCCATGATAACATAGAACCTTTGAATGATTGCAATATTATATGATTGTGCATAGATTACGTTTTGAATAATTGGAAATCGTTTGGCATGCAAGGACTATAGAATCAACCCATTGCATGGTTGAATAATTTATATGACCACATGGTTCTTTCTTGGCCAAGTGTTGGGAGTATAAGGGTTGGTGTAACCCTAGAATTTGTCATTCTCCTCCATCATTTTCGGGCCTTTGGGCCACTCTGCAACTGTGTCTTGGCCGCCATGCTTACCCTACTATGAAAAGAACGAACTCCATGTCCTAGTTACATTGTTTAGTCTACCTTCTTCATACTTGCTCCTTGCCTCCACCGTGGGTTCACCCTGCAAAAGTTTGATGAGAGACGTGACATTTAGCTTGAGGCTTGGAATGTGTGTAGTTCTTGCGTTTGTTCCTCCACGACTTTCCTGTAGGGATAGTTTAAAGGAGTTCTTGCTTCTGTTATGGTCTGGTTTTCATAATAGTTTTTTTTTTTTTGAGTGTGTGGATTCTCATGTTTCGAACTATGGTGATAGTGCAAGATTTACCATCCGCTTCTTGCTTAGCCGTTGCTCCCTTCTCCTTGCTACTGCTAGCAGTGGTTTGTGCACTCATTGGACCCATCTCTGTTTCAAGAGAGATGAAGGGTTGGCCCTTTATTTTGCTGGTAGAGGCACTCCTGTTCTTTGGCTATATTACTTTCGTTTCCAGGTATAAGAAATTCTTTTGTTTTACAATTCTTAAAACTTGTTCTTAACTTAGTTATGATATAATGCAATAATGTTAATGTTATGGGTTCGTATCTTTGCAAGTGACAGTTTACAACTCTCTTCACAGCTGGTACAAATGTGTAGGGTCGGATTCCTGCTTACGGGTAAGCCCTATTCAACCCATGGCAATCCATGCTTATTCAGTTCTTTATGGAACAGTTTTGGTTGGTGGTGGCCTGCAAATGACCCTTCGTGGTTTACTATTTCATAGTTTGCTTATTTAGTTTTTACTAACCCTTGCTGTTAGCAGGGTTTTTCGGCTTATGTCGTGACTTGTAAATTTGGTTTTACTAGTTTTGTGTATAGTTATGTAAAAATATTTGCGGCATGTCAAGCCATTCTCTGTTTAAACTTTAAGTAAAGAGGTTAAACTCTCTTGAGCTCAGACTTGGTTATTTTGATGCTCTAAATGTAATTTTGTGCACTAGGGTTTTCACCCTATTTCGATTGTGTAAATATATTTTTATTGTTTCAATTTATATTCCATTAAAATATATTATTATTATCTATTTTGCTATTTCTTTCTATCATAATAATTGTTTATAAGCTCGGATATTCGAGCAAGGTTAAATTCTATTAGTGACCTGTGTAGAAAATAATTTCTTGGATTAATCTGTAGGTTAGTTTAATAATAAATGTTAAATACTTGTTTGTTACAGGTATATAGTTATTATGCTTCCAATGTTATCTCTCTCTGTCCTTATAGGACTATAATAACATTTTATATTTTTATGTTCATAATACTAAATAAATCCAAATCCTTGGATTATTGCTTATCTGATTATTAATTACAATGTTTATTACTATGATTTACATTGTTAATACTTTAAATTATAATGTTAATACTATAAATTATAATGTTTAATATTATGAGGGTTTCGACCCTGTACTTTATTTTATAATTAATCTTTGTTTAGTTTATTTAAATGACTTTGTTCATTTATAAATAATTTTTATTAATTATTATTTACCATTGTATTTTGTCTAATTTATAAGTACATAGATAGGGGTTGTTATTATTTCCTTGTTACATTATTACAATTGTTGTTCTTAATTAATTTATAATAAGAACTATACTAGAATTACCCTACTTGAAATGTGAACATTTGTAGAAATAGCTAAGCAGTATGAAAAATAAAATAACTATGTAAAATGAATTGGTTCTTTCTTCACAAAAATAAATGAGTGTTTATTTAAGTTAAATATTTTACCTATGTGGCAGGTTAGTAGTTTCATTTTACAGAGATACAGTTCTGAATAAGATAAATAACCTATTTACAATAGTCAATTTGTTAAAAGAAATAAACATGTTGTTTGTAAAGTATTATGTATACTTATTTGCTAGCATTCTTAATACAATAGTCTGGTTTTTAAAAAATAACTTAATTAAACGGATTAGTGTCCTTTCCTGAAAACATCTATATACAAAAATAAATTACTCCATTGTTCTGAAATACAAAATAACTCTATGCAATCCAGATTTCTAGCATATCTTCATCTATTTTAAACACACTACCTGTGCTAGAGTACGGTTTGGTTTATCCAGACGGGGAAAAAAACAGGTAGGATTATCTCATCTAAATACAGATTCAACATTCAACAACTAAAAGATTATAAATTCTAACAGTTCAGTACATAACATGTAAATCATTCATTATTCATTTATTCTCGGATATAAACTTTTAACACAGCAAATAAAAGACTGTAGAACCTGTTTTTAAAGCTGGATGACAACAGCGTTGGGAGGCTATTCATCCCTACCAACTCTTGGAGAGCGCTCAAACAATGTCTTCTCAGGACCCTCGAGCCTGTTCCTAGTCTCCTTGGCTGGGAACTGGTGGAGAAAGCAACAAAATACTAGTCCAATGACTTAGTACTAACTCTATACTCAACAGCAAGATCTTTCAGCTGAAAAGTTGTACTAGATCATTCTCTGCAGTTTACCCCTCAAACACCTTCTATAAATTCCCTTCCCAATGAAATCCTTTGAAGTACATTCACTTGAATGATTCTTTTCTTGGAATGAGCAGCCTCAGCTCTCTTCAATGGGCATTTTTATTAAGATTGCCTAGGTATTTTTGGGTTAGTTGTCATTAATTAAGCCACCTGCTATGATACCACTTTCTTGGGGGATCATGACCCCAAATGTAGGGAGGTTTCCACCTGCAACATTGGAAGTGTTTGAGGATGTTTCCACTTGTCTATTTGCTCTCCACCTAGTCTCCTCCACCAACTTGACCAGTATACACTCTTTTAACAACTCTCCCAAGCTGTTGTCTCCATTTTTTATTTATTTATAATTAAAATATTCATAATTACATTCAACATCCTTGACTCTGTTGAGTCATCAATTACAAATTTAGCATAAAATTTAACATAATGTCTTGGAATAAAATCAAATAAGATAATATTATTTTGCAAAATTGGGGCATGTGATAGGCGTAGACGAAAGAGATTGATTAAATCCTTCATACTACTGGAGTTTCTCCTTGGGTGGTTCCTTAAGTCGTTACTACCTTATATAGTGAAAGATGTTTCTACATCCGGAGTTCAGAATGAGGAACAAGCCAGCTTTAGGGCACAGGAATTGGACTTGATTTATGCTCAATCCAGTTTGTTATATGAGATCATTCCTAATGCTCTGCATTCTAGTTTTGACCCTAAGGTCAAACCTGGACCACATGATGATGGCATTGTTGGTTGTACGAGTACCAAACCTGTGGATTCGGTTGTGAAACAGGTCAGTCAATTATCTATCAACCAATCTGCTTCAGGACAAGCCACAGCTTTGTCTCAACCCACCCAAACGATGAGTGTGCTTTCGGTACAATCGTCAGACTATAAGGGTAACCAGCAACCCAGAAGGAATAAGAAGAAGGGTAAAAACAATTGTAAGGGTGGGAATAAGAATGGAAATGCCAATTCTAATGAAAAGAACACCCGAAATGCTGGGGGGGGACAAGAAGCCTAAATGTAAGGTTAAGTTCCCTTGCAAGTTATGTAATGAGGACCACCTCACTCACTTGTGCCCTCGGATAGAAGAATCCTTGAGGTTCATAGTGCAGGGCCCAGCTGTGCTGACTAACCCTTTACCTCATAATTAAAATATGAACTCAAGGACCCATGATCAGTCTGGTGGGGATCAAGATCCATTGGGAGCTTGTAGTGGTCATGGTTGCATCAACATGGTGCGTGATACTAAGGTTGTGACTCGTGCGAAAGACTATGGTTCGTCACAACCAGACCTTGGAAAGGAACCTGCTCCACCCGGGAGTCCTTTGCGTATTGAAAAATTTGTGGATAAACCTGAAGTTGCTCCTTGCATTCCTAAGGGAGTCCTTAAGCATTCAAGGCACAATCCTAATTCTCAAGCCACCCATAACTATTCTGTTGTCGAGGATTTGGGCCACACTCCTTGTGCAATGTCTACACTCGAAGTACTTCAAAGTTGTCCTTCGCAAGGGAAAGATTTTCTTTCTGCTCTTCGTGTTAATGATGATAATTCTTCCTTTGTCATCAAATTTGAAACCGTAGGACTACAGCCTTGCTTGCCTTACTATGTGTCTCTCTTGATTCATGTAGAATGTCTTAACAAGACCGTCAAATGCACTATGATTGACGAAGGTGCTACTGCTTCCATGATGTCTTTGGCGTGTTGGAAGGATTTGGGTTCTCTAGAGTTGTCTAAATCTGCTACCATGTTGACTTCGTTTGATGGTAGATCATTTCGGTTGCACAGGAATCTTCCTTCTCTTAAGGTCCATTTGGGAGGGAAGACCATCATGATCGAGGTCGAGGTGGTTGATGCACCCCTTGACTACAATCTGTTACTGGGTAGGAATTGGATGTATAGTATGTAAACTGTAGCTTCTTCTCTATTTCGAGTTGTATGCTTTCCATTTAATAGGAAGATAGCTACAATTGATCAAATGTCATTCAAGAATCTGTGTGTTACCGCATCTTCAGGAGCTTCTGTCCCAATTGTCGTGCACTCTCAGCCAGCAACTTGGAATGTGGGTGTGGGCATGTACCCATCCCATATGGGATCATTTATTTGTCCTGCACCTGTTCTCATGATTGGGTCTAATTCCAGTGAGGATTCATCGTCATTGTGTTTGGTGTCTTTTCGCACCACACATATGGAAGATCCTTAGATTCTTCCTACACCGAGTCCTTTGCGCGAGCCCATAGGAATGGACGTGTCGTTTCCTGCAACTATGATAGCATATCAAGGTAATCTTGAGAGTGTTGCAGAGCCTAGTCCTTCCTCTTTGTGGACGGAGGAGGAGGACCCATATGTACTACCTGTATGGGTAGTTCAGTATTCTCACACACATGACTTCCTTTATAGTGTTTTTCCTTTAGATGAGGCTATTATTGAGGCTATGTCTAGGGATGAGCCACCTTGGGAAGAGTTGTATCATAGATCTTATTTTCTTCCCAAGCTTGACCATTTGGAGTGTGAAGACTTTAGGGAGATTCTTAGTGATAGAATTGGTAGTCCCATGGTTCCATTAAGATCTCTTGGTTTGATGGATGATGGAAACATGGAAAATATATCTCCTACCATCCCTATCAATATCTCTCATGATCCTGGCAAGATTGAGAATGTCTATATTGGGGCAGAATGTTCCCATGCTGAGATTCAAGAGTATACCGACCTATTTAAAGAATTTTGTGATGTATTTTCTTGGTCATATGAAGAAATGCCAAGTATCGACCCTCGCATTGTTGAGCATGAAATGAAAACTTATTCTAATGCTAATCCTGTTTAACAATGCTTGTGTGCGGTGAATCCTAGAAAAGCACCCGTGATTAAGGCTAAGATAGAAAAACTGTTGAATGCCGATTTTATCTATCCTGTTCCCTTGATGAAGTGGCTTTCAAACCCCATTCTAGTTGATAAAAACCAGGGAACGATCCACATATGCACTGATTTCCATGAATTGAATTATGCCTGTCCTAAAGATAATTTTCCCACACCATTTATCGATCAAATTTTAGATGAGTGTGCAAGAAGCGAGGTAATTTCCTTTATGGATGTATTTTCTAGATACAATCAGATACAGATCAAACCTGAGGACCAACATAAGACTGCCTTTATTTTTCCTTGGGGTACCTTTGCATATCGGAAGATTCCATCTGGCCTTAAAAACGCCAAAGCCACTTTTCAGCAGGCTATGACCTTGATCTTCCATGATCTCAAATCAATTATTGAAGTGTTTTTGGATGACCTTGCTGCTCATTCTTGTCAGAGGATGTGTCATTCCTACCATTTGAGATTAGTGTTCGAAAGGTGCCGCCATTATTTGGTCAGATTAAATCCTCACAAGTGCATCTTTTGTGAGAAGTCTAGTCGCTTATTAGGGTTCATTGCCTCCAAAGAGGGTATAAGAGTCGACCCTTTGAAGGTTGAGGAAATACTTCAATTATCTCCCCTGAGAAACATTAGACATCTTCAATGTTTGCAAGGCATGGCAAACTTCTTATGGATATTCATCATGAATTTTGTGAATTTTACTAGAGGATTTATGCGTCTTTTGAAGAAGGACACTACCTTTTTCTTGGATGAGCGAGCCCATGAGTCCTTTGATGTGCTTAAGAGATCCTTAACATCGGCCCTGGTGATTAGTCCACCCAACTATAGCTGTGACTTTCTACTTTATGTGGACGCATCCATGGAGATGATTTGTATGGTTTTGGTTCAAGAAGATGAGGAGCTCCAAGAGCATGTCATATATTATCTAAGCCAAAACCTTATTGATGCGGAGATCCATTATTCCCATGTGTAGAAGCTTGCCTTAGCAACCGTTCATGTGGCACAAAGCAATACCAATTAGCATGTCATGTTATATCCTGCTTTGTGGGCTTATACAACCACGGTTAAGACTGCCAACGGTTTTTCTCCATATTAGCTTGTACATGGAGTGGAGTTTGTATTATCGGTCGAGTGTGAGATCCCTTTTTTGAAGCTAGCCATAGAGCTCTTACCAGATACTTCCTCATTGGAGGAACGCTTGTTTCATTTAAAGCAGCTTGATGAGCAACATCGAGATGCTTTAGTGGCTCTAGAAGTGAATAAGCGTCGCGTTAAGGTCCAGTACGATAAATCTGTTCATCCAAGGAAGTTTAGTGAATGAGATTTGGTCCTTTTGTGGGATCAAGATAAAGAAACCTTGGGGGTAGGAAAATTCAACCCCATGTGGCATGGTCCTTACGTGGTTAAACGTGTGTTAGAGAAGGGCGCTTATGAGCTAGTATATTACGAAGGGATGACCTTGGTGAAGCCTAAAAATGGGCTCTATCTTAAAAAGTACTATGCATAATTTTTAGCCAAGGCTGACTATTGTATATTATTGTACAACATTTTGCATAGTTAGGTTTTTCTTATGGTGATCGAGTTTGTTGATTAGCTTCCGTTTCTTATGGTAGATATCAATGGATTCTTCCATCTATATAGGATTTGCGGATGGTGCAAGCCATTACACTCAACACTCAGCCTCTGCTGCTTTGGTGATTTATACTCCTATGGGTTAGGTATTGTCTTCAGGAGGCGTATGTTTACGACCTTCTTCAAACAATGTTGATGAATATAGTGCCATTATTGAGCTTCTACGAGATGTCATTTCACATGGTGTTCTATCTCTTGAGGTACATCTTGATTCAAAGTTAGTAGTGTCATAGCTTAATGGCTTGTATCATGTTAGAGATCCAACATTATTATGGAGATTCTTACGTGTGATATTGTTAGAATGACAATTTGACAACATAGCATACATACATGTTCCAAGAATTTATAATCAAGTTGTTGACTCATATGCTAACTATGTGTTAGATTGGCATTTGTTTCATAGATAGTAAGCTCATCACAAACATACATTTTTACACATGTAAATAAATAAACTGATCATCATAAAAGTTTTTTCATTAAACATCCAAAATGTGATAATACGTAGTGTCATAATACAAAAATGGGGCTTCTGAGCCACCAAAATATAAATACACAGTAGTACAAAATGTATCACTCCCAGGTATCTAAGCTTGGGGAGGAGGACGGGGGTTCTGATCATGGAATGTCACCACGGCTTTAGCTAGTTGTCTAAACAACCACACCCATGCTCGTGGCACACCCACCACCTAACGCTGCATGGCCTTAGACAGGTCCTCAACCTGGGCCATGGGTACCCTATGTGTCAGCCACATGAAGTTGGTATGAATTCTTTGGAGCGTCCGCTCCACATCCACACCTATAATAACATCTCCTCTTCCCCTCTATCTATGACGAGGGAATCCTTCAAGCTGCTATGGTCCTACATCTGCATACATATGATAGGATGTCACTATGTGTTGTCACGCAAAAACATGTATTTTTGATTCCATATATCAAAAAACATAAAAAGAATAAATAACTCAAAAATATTAAAAAGAGGGTTGGGATTTGTTACCAATGTCATTGTATGCCGATCCTGGTCATAATCGCATGTCGGGGTCTCCTCGAAAATCTATCCCTACATAGGGGTAATCATCGATGGCAACTATCTGCCATCGCCACCATGGAAAGAAATCAGCTGGATAGGGGTTGGACACCCTACCTCCACCCATTCTATGCATTGCATCTAACAAACGTCGTTGGGCTAGATCTCAAACCTTGTGAAGAGGAATGCCAACTCTAGGGCTCAATCCTGGAACACACTCAAAGAAAAATGTGCTCAGTATGCTACTGAAACTGAAGTTTTGTACTCTTCCCATCTTGCACTCACTGAGCTGGTGTTTCATGTTTCCCAGTAGTGAAGTGCTCCAATCGTACACCGTGGGTCTCATGCACTCCACCACATAGAACATCAGAGGCCGTGAGGCCTGGTGGAGTGAGGCTAGCCCTAATATCCTACCCAGTGTCAGTAGTATGGCCTTTAGGCCTAGCACCTGTATGGACTTAGTTGGGATCTGACTCCCGACCTTCTCTGTGTCCAGATAACAATACATGGCTATGTAGTCATCTATGGTGAGGCCACCTCTGGGCCCACTAGATCGTAGGTTCACCACTTCCCCCGATCGGGAAAATCGAGTAATAAAGTATATGTCCTCCACTTCTATGGTGAAGGACATCCCATCGATCTGGAAAGACTCTGATTTAGGATCCCAGTAGTCTACTAGCATTTGGAGCACTCTTGGTTTTGGCTCCTAATCCACCAAGACACCAAAACTTGTAGATCCCGCATGAACAAAGAGCCTGTTGTGCCATTAAATCACCACGTACTGCTTCTTCTACATCCCCGTGCTCACATTCTCTCCATTCTAGAACCATCCTACACATTTAAATCAATTTTGGGTCGTTATAAGTCTTTAAAAAACTTGACCGTGGCTGCATACTCGACTGTTTGCTAAACAGTCACGTATGTACGTGACTTTGATGGTTTTTTTCGGGTATATCCAACCCTATACGTGGAAAATTCATCGATTTTTGCATGGGCCGAGGCGCATACTTTAGGATGGCCTAGAAATCAAAATAGACCATGGAAAATTGAAAATTTTACATGAAAATGAAAGAGCAAGGCATGGGAAATTACCTGGAAAAAACGGTGTGGGATTCTGTTGGTTGGATCTCCCGGAATTCGCATTTGAAGTTATGAGCTCAATTGGGTAAAAATTTCAAATGTTATATAATGTTTTGAATTTTTTACTATTTATAGAAAATTTTCAATTTTTTGAAAAATTTTACCCCCTTTTCTATAGTTTTGGACCATTTTTTACTAATATATGATGTAGGAGACCATTTTGAGTGTCGTTTCAACCATTGTTTTGACCCGTTCATGCCAATTTTAGGTATCATGTCTAGACTAGCATATAGGTTAGGTTTCACCACCGTTTGCATTTTGCATGACCTTATGACCGTTTCATCATAACTGTAGGTACGAACACATTCTATCTTGTCACGGAACATTCTTGTTGTTTTAGAAGTGGCATGATTTGAATGGTAGAGCTTGACCTTATGTGGGTACCCTAGTTAACGCCTTATTTGTATTTGGTGCCCATGCCAATAGTTTTTTCCTTTAGGGTGTGGGAGTCCATTGTATAGTATTGCCATGACATTTCGCAAGAGCCTCATACTCCTCTTGATCTTTGCTGGCATATTTCCCCCAGACTCCCTTATGTCAAGTTGTAATTGCATTATCATGAGCTTTGCCTGCCTCATTTGAGCCTTATGCTAGCTTCCCTGACTTTGAGTATCATCCACATAGCCCAAGCTTATCTCATGTCTAGCCATGCATAGCCATTTTGTATATCCTTTGCAGCTTGATTCCCTATTCTTACCAGGAGGGGACTTTCCCCCGAGTGTCGCTATCCTACACATGTGTCCTTGCATTGAGCATAGGTATGTTCCACTGCTTGGAACTAGTTTGTTTTCCCATTTGACACTCGTCTCCTCCTAGTCTGTAACTTTAAAGCAATTTTATTCCTTTTCAAGATTTTAAAATATTTGAAAAGGTCCAAAAAAATTAAAAAACCAAAAAGCCGGACAAGGAAAGATGTTATCTATGGCAGCAATTGATTCATGTCGCCTTCGAACAGAGAACTATGTATCACATCCGTTGGTTGAGTTAATAGTTTGACTTTAGGAGTTGTACTCATTTATCTGAGTTTATCTCCACCAACTGGTTAAGCTTTCAGTCCCTATGGAGCCTTTATCGATGCCTCCTATGTCACAGAGATGTCCAAGTTTTGCATATCGAGTCTATGCTGCCAACATTCAGTCACCATTCGCCTTTATGCTCTTGTTTGAAGGAAGTTGAAACCTGAGTCAGTCATTCCTCAGTTATCTTGACTTTGCATGTCAGCCATTCCCAGTACAATTATTGGTTTGTGGACCTTATGGTCAAGTCCTTCCACATTATACATCTTTGCTGAGTACCTCATGTTGGATGATGGGGCATGCCTTAATTCCCTCCTTCCAATAGATTTCATCCCATCGACTTCAGATCATTTATTCTGGGATAGGAATCTAGAGTCATTTTTGAGTGCCTTGAGACTTGCAGTCATCAGTGGCAGGTTCTCTCTCCATCAACAGTTTTTTGGGAATGCATCAATGTCCCCTAATCAATGGATTCTCTCAAGTGTTCGACCTCAACACATTTATTCACACTTGTTAGTTTGCACTCTAGTACCTTGATTCCCATTTTCATTATCGGTGGGTGATCTCGCGTCTGGTAACGGTATACATCAATGACCGGTAATCAGATGATGGACTACTATGTTCGACCTCGACACCTCTATTCACATAGTAGGACATGTAATCATAGTGGTTTGTGTAGAAGACCTTCCAGACTGGTGGCATCTCTTATATGCTACCTCCTTGATCGTGCCATTGTTCATGAGATTTCATCTCTCATGACTTGATTCCAGTATATGTTAGACATTTCTAGCCATTATGGAGATCTTGATCCATTATATATCTTTAGTATTCATGGAGATCATGATCTTTTGTATATATTTATCATGGATATTTTGATCTATTTATATTGTACATGGTGATGACCACATATGTCATATTGTATCATGCCTATTCATGGCCATTGTACTCTTATGTATCTGGGATTGCTATATGTATTTGTAGTTATGTGCAGAGTTGTATCATTGTATAGTGCTTATTGGATGGCTAGTTCTTCCACTGGGTTATTCATCACTTCACTTCTAGAATGGACTTATAATGTATTTCAGCCATCGTATGACCCCTTTGACCTCACACATTAGGGGGCGTCTGTTATAGCTGATTTTACCACACATGGTGAATCACATTTTTATGGCCTTCCCTATCCCTTTGTAGACTCCTTAGACCCCATGGACAATTTTTTTTCCTTTGATGTTTCCAATATCATCCCTAAAAAATGCAAAAATTGCCATACACGAATTTTAAACCCTTTCTTATGTATATACGCGGGTTTGACCCCTAAAACCACATACATCGGGATGTGTGCAAAAGGCAAAATTATTTTGGAGTTTTCCTTGATATGGATCTGTATCACTTGTCTCCTGGCCTTCCCTATGCCTTGAGATCGCTCGAATTCGACCTTTCATTACCCCATTGAAGAGCTATATAAGGAACCCTTTGGATACATTGAAGGAATCACGAATTGAGAGAAAGAGAACTATAGTCCATTGTTGTTGGAACTTGTGCTTGAGTCTGCATCCCTTTGTCCCTTGGAGCACTTTTTTGTTCTTCCCAAGATTTCCCTTTGCATGTGAGCTTGCTATCGAGAGATGGAGGATTGAAGTGGTGGAGGCCCAAGTGGGGGACTCAGTTTCTCCGATTCGCAGACGTGCCGATAGAGGTTGTATTCATTGTAATCTCTGATTTTATATTAACAGAAATATATTTTCCTATCCAATAATGTGTATTTGAATGAATATTTGATCCATGGATGATTTCAAATGCTTATATGTTATTGATTATATATGCTAGAGTAGATCTAACATGATTATATATAGCATGCTTGTCTTGTTTATTGAATGTTGAGGAAGCAATTTATCAATTCAACCTAGAGTTGGAAAGCTCAATGGGGATCTACATCAACCATCCAGAATAAGGTATGAATCGAGATCCTTTAGTGTTAGATATTTGGTTTCTCTTGCATATAGGAAATGACTGATTTCTGGAGCAAAGGTGTCTGTTGTGGTACCCCAAGCCATAGGAATTTCTCTCCATAACAATGACTTTGTATATGACATTATTGTGTATTTGTTTCAGGTACTACCTCTACTCCATTGGACTTCTAATTTCTTTAAAGATAATTATTATAACGTGTTTCAGCCATTGCTTCCCTCTGACCTTACAGATTAGGGGGCATTTGTTATCAACCCAAATGGCACTTCTCCATCTGAGTGCCGACTTTCCATATGTTGGTACACAAAAGGACACTATAGGATTGAAGTTTTCCTAAACAATATAGATGGGCATGACATGAGATGCATTTACCCTTTGACCAACATGCCATTTCAATTTTCTATGTGTTGATTTCCATATGCGACAATCTCCACTGAAACTCGCGTACATATGAGACTATGTATGTTGACAACCCGCGGAGAGTATGAAACTATTCTCATTACAACCTGCGTACAGATCTGTCCGTGGGTTTCCCTTAAAGAAACTCACGTTTCATACGTGAGTTTCCTATATCAATAGAAGCATACACATCCATTCGACATTAAAAAATATAAAACATGATTAATGCATATTAGTTGAGCCTTAATCATTAACCATCTCAACTGTCTCAACCTCCTCAACCTTCGAAACTGCTCTATTTCCAAAGTATAAATAGAGGCCTTGGGGAGGGCGTTAATAGAATCAATCTTGGAGAGAAAAGTTATGCTGGTGGTATATCTTCAGAAGTATTTGGAGCAGTATAAATCAGAGTCATTTGGTTGCAGAGGAATCCTTGTCTTAGGCATTGGCTTGTACACTTATCTCATTCACTGATTGTTAATAAAGAGAATTCTTCTTCCAGCTTTGTGTTGAGTCTTTTTCATGTATCATGGTTGATGAATATATTTGATTAAGAACTATATATGTTATTTATCTAACCTGTCATATATACATGTATAATTTTGTACTTGGAGAATTTTATCTTTGCAGGTGAAGGAGGTACATCCCTGAAAGCTTTGGAGAGAAGCAGAGCAGGAGAAGAAAAAGCTTGGATCAACCGTCAATAATCGGATGAGTCCAACATCTCTTCCTATTTCCTTTCTGTACTTTAAAGCTAATTGTCTGCAAGTTTTTTCTATCGCCCGAGTTGCGCAATCCCTTGTCACACTTCATATTAAATTTTGCTAAGACATAGATCCACCTTCTATTTTTGTGGCTATGATCAATTGTTGAACATGGATCCACCTTGTTCATTTGTGGCCATGACTCCTTTATATTTGATATGGATCATTTTTGCATATTGAGTGACCATGATAGTTTCATCAGTTATACATATGTTGGATCCTCCTGTATCTTTATGGCGATCATTTTTATATGGACTTGTATGTCCCAGAGATTAGTTTTTTCATGAAATTTATCTCTCTTTCAGGTACCTCTATTCAAGCCTTTCGATCTTGGATTCTCTACACTCTCCATACTCAGTTTTTTCCTTTATAATGTATTTCAGCTATCATCTTCCCCTATAACCTCATACATTAGGGGACATATGTTATAGCTTAAAATGACACATCTCTTCTTGTGACCACTTTCCCATGATTCCATTGCATGTCGACACTTCCATGACGACACTTCATGAAAGTCATTGAAAAAAAACCTATATCAGAGGACCCATATCTGGATTTCTATAAATTCGTTTTACCTCTTCTCTACATCGTTGGAAAGGTATCTAAGTTAGATAAAACTTTCCAGTAGACATCAAAGTCTTAAAGTTCCTAGAAATACCCTAAAAATGATATTTTTTTTATGTGCATGTGAGTTTCCTTAAGGAAACTAGTGTGTTCCACTTTTTACACCCAAATTGTTCTATATAATATTCACATGTTCCCTAAATACATGACTATTTACATTGCAACTCGCATTTCATATGCAACTATTATTACTACAACCCACATGTGTCCCTTGAATAATCGATTATTGTCTCGGAAACCCGCATGTTTTTCCTATAGATGTCAAAAAAATAAGTTTCTCGAATTTTGGGTAGTTTGGGTGGTTATGCAACTGACTTCTTTAGTTGTAAATACTTTGTCTTTGACCCTATCTCTTCAAAAGCATATAAATAGAGGTAGGGAGGTACATGAGAGGGGACTATAACCTTTGTGTTGTTATGATGGAGGAATTGGGACTCTTATTCTCCCCACATTTTCCCTAGAAGTTATATCCTTGTGTTGCAGAGCTTGGAGGTTGAGTTCCTTGGAGAAGAGAAGCAGTAGAACCATATCGAGGTTTCATGAGGTGCCCAACTTGAAGAGAAGGTATATTTGTACTTCTTTTCATGATTAATAAATATGTGACTTCATTCTTCTTCCCAAATCATTGTTCAATGTATGATTGAATATCTATTTTTGATCATATGATGATGTTAATCAGATCATTATTTCATATTTATTTGATTATCATTGCTTTATATGTGGTCATATTGGTCTAAGGAAGGTATAATTCGTTTTGCAGGTATCTTGGAGCAATAGGAGCAAGAAGAGGATTGAAGGGTTGCTTCAATAAACCTTTGTTTGGATAAAGTATGAACCATTACAATATCTGAACTTGTTTATATATACTTGCAGAACCATTTGCATCTCTCTTTTAACCCCAGTACGTTGATGGCCTCTTAAACCTTAGCCATAGGAACACTTTCCTCTACAACAGCTTCCATCCCCAATTGGAATATTCCTTCACTTGATAGCTCTACCAAGTATTTAATACAAGACCAGGACAGGTTGGTCCAAATGGGAGTCCTCCAAACTTCCAAGGACCAAGCTCTTCTGATGTTATGTTCAACCAATGTGCAAGCTAAAGGGTGACACAAGGGGAAGGATCCTAAATCATCTGATTCAAACCCAAAAGAGTGTCATAAGTATTCTGAAGGAGATTCGGGCTCTAAGAAGAAGAAACAATTTGAAAAGACTAAGTTCCCTTATTTTATGAGGGGATTTCATCCTGAATCCCAATGCATGAATAAGGAAATTGACCAGATGTCCTCTCTCCTTAAACAGAACAACATTACTCTTCCACATGGAGCATAGAAGTTTGATGTTGGACCACAGACAAAAGATCATGATATATTTCATGCCTTGAAGGTAGGACTTATTGAATCAAAATATTACTTGATTTATTCTGGAGAATCCAACAACATTATTTCCTCCAAGGAATCCTTCTCTAGTCTCACTCTATCAGAAGTACTAATATTCACATAGGAGATGACTTCAAAATTCCAGCATCATGAATAGGTTCAGTTAAAATCCAACATGGTGAGTTAAAAAATGTTCTCTATGTTCCCTCCCTTGCATAATTTGTTGTCTGTTTATCAGATTACCCATATAGGCTCTCCCAAGAGAGTTACATTCGAATCTGACTTAGTTCAAATCACAAAAAAACTATTGGAAATCTCATAGAGAAAGGTATTACCAATTTTTCCACTAGTGATTATGAGTTCTTGCATTTTTTGAATGTTTCAACTCCTACAACTATATTGACTCATGCATCTCAATTTAAAATATCTCCAACAACTATACAATGATGAAATGGTTGAAGGATTTCCTCTCATCCAAACTTTCGATGGAATATGTCTTGGTTTCTTGGTAGGTAAGCATCCAAAGAAGAGGTATGAAGTTGGGAAGGAACATAGATCTTCCTCTATACTTGATTTGATTCAAAAAGATGTGTCAGGACCAATTCCTACAACATCAATTAATGGTTCCATATATTTCCTTACTTTTATTGATGATTGTTCTAGGTTTCATTGGATATATTTCATGAAACATAAATCAAAATTGTTTGGAACTTTTAAATTTTTTAAGGCTATGATGGAGAATATTTTTTGGAAAAAGATCAACTCCATAATATCATATAATGGAGTTTAATAAATTAAAAGACACTTCCAATAATATTAAGAATTAGATGGGATTCAAATGGAACACTTAGTTCCTTACACACCACAACATAATGGTGTGGCTGAGAGGAGAAATAGATCATTGAAGGATATTGCAACCTATCTTCTCCAAGCCAAAAATATTTCTCCTTCTCTTTGGGAAGAATATGTAAATTGTGCTTCATACATACAAAATAGAGTGCCTCATAAATATGTGGTTGGGGCCACTCCATTCGAAGCACTTCATGGGCATAATCCCAATGTCTCTCACTTGAGAGTTTTTGGTTCCAAAGCTTGGGCCAGAATACCCATTGACAAGAGAAAGGCCTTCAATCCCACAGTGACAAATGCATACTACTGATATATGCGGAGTATGCAAAATCATACAAGTTTATGGAGGTTGCAATTAGGAAATGCTTCATTGAACATACTGTCCAGTTTGAAGAAGATCACTTGTTTGATCCACCACCATCTGAAGCACAAGAAGGTATAACCACCCTTCCACTACCTTTTGATGATGATGATTTGTAACATGTTTCATATTCAGAAGAGGAGAAACAAGATCAACATGATCTTGGTATTGACGCTAAACCTCATGAGATTCTAGATCCCTATCTAACATCCATGCCAAACCAAAGGACTAAGACTTAATGTGCGTAAAATCTCATTTCTGCAACTAGGGATGGTGCCGGGAATATATAAGACATAAGGAGAACTAGGTCCCAGTATCAGAATGACCATGTTGATTCCACTCTCATAGATTCACTCCCTATAGAGTGGTGCAACAAGGTTCTAGGAGAATGCTATCTAGTAATAGTGAATGATCACTCACTTGGCCCAAAGAAGAAGAAATTTGATCATTCCTTTCCTCTTCTAGCAAGAAGAAACACGTACTACATCCATCAATTCAGAAGGAAATTGAGAGGTTTACATGCACAACTTCAAGATGTTGCTGCACATAAGAACCATGCTGTTGCATAGAGCTACAAATTGTAGCAGAGTTTTTGTAAGTTAATTCCCAAAGATGATGTTTTTTCTCCTTAGAATAACTTGTATTTCCTGTTCCTCCTTATCTTGAGAGGTTTTTTTCCCATGAGGTTTTTTTCCCTATTTCCTCGGTTATTAAGAAACATTTTTTAATTCTTTTAGATTGTAATTGGGTGAATTTTGGTCTTGTTTCTAGGGCCCACCATGTTGAAATATTGTAACTTCAAAGAATATTCTATATGTATCTTTTTGTGGTCCTCGATGGTCCTACCGAGAGAACCACTTGTATTACTTTGTACCCCGATGCTTCTAATCGGAAGAACTAATAAGAGTCATGAGGTAGTCCCCTCTAATTGTAAAGGTGGGTCATTAGCACCCCAGTGTGGTTACTTGAGCCTACATGTGTTACTCAAGCCTACATGATTTAACTCAAGCCTACATGTCGGATGATTTAATTAAGTGAACAGATGAATATAAATAGAAGTGTAGCGCTCCTCATTTGGAACACACACTCTCACTTGTGTAGCGCATTAGTGGAGAAGAGAAGAGTAGCAGGAGAAGGAGGAGGATCAGGCTTTGATCTCCTGATTCGTTTTATCTTTTATCTTTTTGGGGCATCTATATTGAGGAAGCTTTTGCTGGGTTTTTCACTTTAGTGTTTTCCTAGGATAAATCCGTGTTGTTCTTGTGATATTATTTCTTTCAGTGATCCTGTTTATATCCTTTTATTATGAAAATAAAATGAAATACTGATGTTTAGCTAAGCATATGAAAATTTAACATGGTATCAGAGTTAGCCTAAATAGGACAGCTTTCACAAGGTGAAATAGCCCTCTCTCTCTCCCTAGAAGAAATTAGGGTTTCGGGAAAAAAATTTGAGTTTCAGAAAACTACTTGCATAGAAAGTTGCACCCTCCCAGAGCACATATTTTGAGCCTAGAAGCAAAGATTTTGGATGTGTGAGTCTCTGGGAAAGTCAAACCCTAGTTTCACAGTTGCTCCAGTAAACTGCTGAACCAGAAAGCTGCAGAAGCTGAGCCTTGCAAGTCTGATTTGAAAGGTGAAGAGTTGAAGTCTTCAGAATCCAAGCACACCAGTCAACTCACCTCATTCAAGTGCATCTCCTGGTAAGGTCAGTTTCCCATTCCACAAAATTTCAGTTTTTTGTGATTTTCTGACAAAATGACTCTAAGCACTAAGCTTGAGGATAAGCTAGAAGGAATAGAAAATTTCTAAGGATGGAAATATAGGATTGGTCTCACTCTCCAAGAGAATGATGTTGATAAGTATGTCAAATAAGAAGTTGCAGAACCTGAAGAATCTGAAGCCAAGGAGAAGCACAGAAATGATATGACTAGGGCACAAAGGATTATTGCTGACTCCATCAAGGATCACTTGATTCCTCAAGTGTTATCCAAGAAGACTCCAAAAGAAATGTTTGATGCCCTATCCAGAATGTTTGAGGGAAGAAACATTAATAGAAATATGAATCTAAGAGCTCAACTAAAGAGCATCAAGATGAGTCATGGAGAATCCATCCAAGACTACTTCTCAAGGGTTTCTCAGATCAAAGAGCAACTAGAAGCTATTGGAGATAAGATAGATGAAGATGAAATGGTTATGACTGTCCTCAATGGTCTCACAAGACCCTAGGAATCCTTCATTCAGATGATGTGTGCCAGAAAAGAAAGCATGAAGTTTGATATTGTATGGGAAGACTGCATTCAAGAGGAGACTAGAGTGGCAAATAGGGAATCCTTATTAAAAGCAAATGATCAAGCCCTAGCCACTCACACCAAAAGAAGGAGAGTCCAATCAAACTTCAAGAGAATAAATTTCAAGGAGTCTCATCCTCCCAGAAGAATCCAAAGGGTAAGAGAAAATCCTTCCTTTAGAGATTATTCTGATTTTGAATGTTTTCATTGTAATAAGATAGGACACATTGCCCGAAATTGTCCTATAAAGAGGCAAGAATATAGAAAGAGGATAAACAACAAAAAAAGGCATCATGCCCATCTAGTAGAAGATGAAGATGAAGAAGAATAAGAAGAAGGTCCCCCAAGAAAATAAGCAAGAGAAGAAGGTGTGGAAGAGTATGTGCTATTCTCTGCACTCTCTGGATCTGTAACTCCTGGAGAAGACACCTGGCTTATTGATAGTGGTGCTTCAAAGCACATGATGGGACAAAAGAAAACTCTATCCAAACTTGAAGAAAAGAGCTCTCCTCAGAAGGTATCCTTAGGAGATGATTATCAATATCCGATAAAGGAGTTGGTGAAGCAAGCTACAAACTTGATTCAGGTAATCCCCTAAAAATGAAGGATGTGTTAGCTCTCCAAGAAACTACTCAGTGGTTATGGCTGAGTATGCTTGGTAACTTAGAAATTCATTTACTTTCAATGAGTGGATCGAGGGGATACAAGAATGGCACAAATGAAAGACTGCTAATCCAAATAATTTAATGAGCCAGTGCTCTTAGAAACTGTACATCAGATGATCAATAATAGAACAGACATATAGAATAATGCTCAGACAACCAAATACATCAAATTTGTAGGGTTTATACAACCAAGTACATACATCATGCAGGGCTATACTAAGCATCAAGAAGTTCCTCCATCAAATCATGAGCATGAGCTAAAATAATCCAACAGAGTGCAGAATAACAGTGGGTAACAAAATCTGAGTACAACAACAAGAGAAAACTGTGATTTTTATTAGACTAGCAATCAGACATAGGCCAAATTCTCCAAGCTCGAACCATTACAAAGTCTTGGTTCTCAGGCTTTATAGCCTTTACACAATAGTATTCAGATCCTAAAAGCGTGGATCTGATTTAATTAACTAAAACTAACTGAACAACAATATTTAAAAGACTTGAACTAGTCTCTGAAATCAAGGAGATAATCATTAAGTAATTCCTCTTTGATTTGTGCCAAGTGCTTGATGCAGAAGAGCTGGCCTTCGAAGGCTCGGTGGGCTGGGCTGGCACATAACAACTGAAATCATAGATGTGACTGTCAACTTTCAGTGGCATACCTTGAAATAAGGTTGAATTTATTAACGATGCCCCACTGACCAAAATCTCGCCCAAAGGTCTTCAGATATGGATAACATATCCCATAATATATCTCTTACGCTGGTCTTATGCCAATTTCATGAACAAAAATTGATATTGGGGCAAAAACATAGTAATCTGTCAAAACCAGCTTTTGGCAATTTACTGCACTGTCGATTTCATACCTTAACTGCCGGAAGTCGGTTCTTTTGGCAGCTAATGAGCTCGGTGGGCTCTCCTAAGCTGCCAAACACTATAACCGTTTCAAATCTTAAAACCTCAATGATGCTAATCACCAATAGTCAGTCCTTTTGGCAGCTAATGAGCTCAGTGGGGCTCGCCTAAGCTGCCAAAAGCTGAAACCTGTCAAAAATTCAAAAGAAACAAAACGATGTTGTCCCACAAGCTGATGCTCAGTCGTCAAGATTTCTTTGCAGCTGGTCCCTTCCTTCGTATAGCTCGTTTAGCCCTCTTTTGCTGAGCTTCCACAGGCTGTTCTTTTTGAGGATCCATAGGCGTTTCTACTTCAGGGATCGTGGCGACCTCAGCCAGCGTGTCTAGGCCAGATGGTTGTGCTTGTGGGATTACTGGTTGTACCTCTGTTCCCTCCAATTCCCTTAATTTCAGCCTGCGCATTCTGAGAGTGCGGTAGAGTTTAGCGTTCTCCTTTATTAGCATTGCGTTCCTTTCTGTTGTCTTCTTGAGTTTCTCGACAATCTCGTGGCTCCGGTCATGCAACGCCATGTTCCTTCCAATCAACTCTGCGTTGTGCATTTTGACTTGCTGAACATCATGTTTTGCTTGGGAAAGTTCCCGTAGCAGTTTATTGGACTTGCTGGTTTCTGGTGTGGAAGGTTTAGGATTAGGT
>LPNX010036972.1:707732-723579 GCA_001517045.1 Pseudotsuga menziesii
ATTCGAACACTTGCGCATTTTTAAAGTACTCTGCTACTTGTGGGTGGGACTCAAGGTACCACACTCCATCGAGCTCTGTTTTGAGTGGTAAGCCTGTTTTGGCCATGAGCTGAACCTTTGCAAAGAGGTCCCGTGATGAGGATTTGTTTTGATGAAAAGGAACTCTTGGATTTGAACCAGAACTCCAACTGCGCGATAACATAAGAAGGAACCTCGGGCCTGCTTGCGATGCTTAAGATATAAGATACCCATTGAATGAGCTTAGCAGGTAATCGCCTATGGAATCGCCCAACTTCGTGTGCAATGATGATTCGATCAGCTCCACATGATCTTCAGATGCTTCACATTATGAGCCCCCTGGGTGGATGATGGATCTATCACCTTCGAATGATCTGGAGCTATGTCTCATATCTTGAAACCCCTGCGTAATCCTGCGTAGTTAATGATACGGTGTTTCACAACTTGCTTTCAGCAGTAAAACGCCATTAAACTTCATGATGGTCGTGTGAGATGCGCTCTGATCTTCTCCTTGGCGGCAAAAACCCACAGGCTCGTTTGATGTGAGGCTTGAGTACGGACACGTGCTCTCCTTTTTTAATTTTTTAATAATGAGACGCCCTTTTGACAGCTAATCATAACTTAGCTTAATCCTTCTAGTCGCCAAGACTGGGCTCTTTTGGCAGCTAGTGTGAACTTGATCCTTGGTTCGATTCTCCCGGCTGCCAGAACTGAGGTCTTTTGGTAGCAAACCTAGTTTCTACAAAACAGAGTTAACTACCACAAGCTGTTTTTTCAAAATTTTGAAATTAAGACTCAATAAATTTGATTTTTTGACTTAGTAATGAGAAAATACAAATTTTTGACTCAAACCTATCACCTAAAATAAAATAAAACAGACTGGTTATTTTAGGAGATAACAGGATGTATTATATGTACCTAGTCTAAAGAAGAATTTACTTTCTATCTCAACCTTAGATAAGAAAGGTTTCAGAGTTTCTTTCATAGATGGCCAAGTAATCATGTGTCCCAAAGGAAAGAACATTGAATATGCAATCATTATTGGTGAAGAAGAAGGAGGCTTGTATAAACTAAAGGGGCACTCAAAAACAGCCCTAGTGCATGAGTCCACTGACCCTAGTGAACTATGGCATAAAAGGCTTGCCCACATCAATTACAAGGCTCTACCTCATGTGAAAAAAGTAGTTATGGGATTACCAGACATGAAGATCAAGCATGAAGGCATTTGCAAAGGATGTGCGAAGGGAAAGAACATCAAGAATCCATTTCTGAAAAGTGAAACAAAGACAAAAGCTATGTTGGAATTGATTCATTCAAATGTATGTGGTCCAATGTCTTCTACATCCTTAAGTGGCTTTGAATATTATATCACATTTATTGATGATTTTTCAAGAAAGACTTGGATATACTTCTTGAAAGCAAAGAGTGAAGTCTCTGTTGCCAAATTTCTGTGGTGGTTAGTTGTTGATGTTGTTGTCGGAGAAACCACAGTATCGAAATGACCGAGTCGATGTTTCGGATCCATATCAGGATCCATCTTCAGGATAAAGTCGAATGTGAAGAGAGTGAGAATCAATGATAAATACCAGAACCAGGTAGAAGATGTCTAAGGTCGGCTGCGGAGGCTAGGGTTTGCTAGGTTAAAAAAAAAATTATTTTATTTTAAAATCAAGAATGTGCGGAAAAAGGAAACGTTTATATTGTTAAAATTTTCTATAACGGCTAAATTAAGACAATAAAAACTTGATCAGATAATATATTAATTATTATTAATAAATTATTATTACTAATCAATTTTAATATGATTATTAATGTGCCTCAACTTAGGGAAATTTATAATTTTCTCATATTTAATTTTAATTTTAATTATAATTCCCAATTTTAATGAAATGTGAATGCAATCATTTAGGTTAATTTAAGGAATCCTAAGGGTCTAAAAGGTCAAAAGGTAGATTTTTAATTTTACCTTAAAATTCCTAAGGTTTTAAAATGAATTTTACAGGTTAATGTTGATTTTCATTTATTTTAAAAACCTAAGTTTTAAATGATGGTCAATCTTAATTATTTTTACAAATTTAATCTAATTATTATTATTGCCAAATCATTATTATTAACAAAATTTATTTAAATGAATATGGTCAATTTTAATTCTTATTACAAATTTCCACAATGTCTATTTAGTAATATTGATAAATCTTTAATATTAATAAATTTCATTTAATTGATTAAATATATGCCTAGACAACAAAGAGTGAAATGTTTGAAAAATTCAAGGAGTTCAAAGCCTTGATAGAGAATCTCTCAGACAAGAAAATAAAGACACTCCGATCAGACAATGGTGGAGAGTATACCTCAAAAGAGTTTGAAGCCTTTTGCAAAGATTCCGGAATCAAAACGGAACTAACCACTCCCTACAATCCTCAATAGAATAGGGTTGCGAAAAGAAAGAACAGAACCATCATGGAGGCAGTAAAGACAATGATTTATGATCAAGATATTCTAATGCATCTATGGGGAGAAGCGGAAAGAACTATTGTGTATGTATAGAATAGAATATCCCACATTTCTCTTGGGTTCAAGACTCCATAAGAGATATTCACAGGAAAGAAGCCTGAGGTAAGTCACCTCAAGATATTTGGTTGTCCAGTATATATTCATATACCAAAAGAGAAAAGAACAAAATTAGATCCATCCAGAAATAAGGGGATATTTGTTGGATACTGTGAGGTATCCAAAGCTTTCAGAATATAGATTCCTAGATTCCATCACATGGAGATCAGTCGAGATGTGACATTCGATGAAGAGGCAGCCCTCAAGAGATCTAGGAAATTCTAACATGAAGAAGTGTATGAAGAAGAGACATCTCCCAGAAATAAAGAATCTACATGTCTCCCTGAAGATGAAGCTCCTAAAGAACATGACATAGTAGAACCTCAAGAACCTCCCATAAAGGAAATGACAAGAAAGAGAAAGCCTGCTTGGACAAGAGAAATTATACAAGAAGCAGAAAGGTATGGAGCCCCTGAAGGCTCCACAAGGGAAAGGAATAAACCTAAGACCTTCTCCAACTATGTAGCCTTGATGTGTGATCTTGTAGATCAAGAACCTACAAACTATGAAGAAGTAGTTCAGAAGAAAGAATGGGCAGAAGCAATGACTGAAGAATCAATCAATAATTAAGAATGATGTATGGGATATAGTTCTCAGACCAGAAGGAAAGAGTTTAGTATCCTCCAAATGGATATACAATGTAAAGCATGCAGCTGACAAAAGTATCGAGAAATATAAAGCAAGATTTGTGGCTAGAGGTTTCTCTCAGAAAGAAGGAATTGATTACGAGGAGACATTTGCCCCAGTAGCACGGTATACTTCGATTAGAACTATCATGGCACTTGCATCCATGATGAAGTGGGATTTACACCAAATGGATGTGAAAACAACTTTTCTAAATGGAGTGATCGAAGAAGAAGTATACATAGAACAGCCTCAAGGATTTGAAGTTGAAGATAGACATACACACGTATGTAAGTTGAAGAAGGCATTGTATGGTCTTAAACAAGCTCCTAGAGCTTGGTATGAAAGAATAGATGGTTTCCTATTGAGCATGGGCTTTACCAAAAGTAAAGCTGATCCTAACCTTTACCTAAACGTTGTAAAAGATGAACCTATCATCCTATGACTATATGTGGATGATTTATTCTTGACAAGGAATGAGAAACAGATTAAGGAAAGCAAGAAGAAACTAGCAGAATAATTTGAGATGAAATAGCTTTGGTTAAAGCACTATTTCCTAGGTCTAGAAGTATGGAAAAGTTCAGAAGGAATCTTTCTCAACCAAGGAAAGTATGCAGTAGAGATATTGAAAAGATTCAATATGTTGGAATGCAAAGCCTTGGCCACTCCCATGGATTCCAACCTAAAGTTTTTAACTGATGACTCATTAGAGTTAGTGGATGTGACTCTCTATAGACAGATCATAGGGTCATTGATGTACTTAACAAATACCAGACCAGACATTTGTTTTGCTATGAACACTTTAAGTCAATATCTAGTTCAACCTAGACAGGTTCACTTGGTAGCTGCAAAACATGTGATGAGATATTTGAAAGGGACTATAGAATTTGTTCTATACTATGATAATAGCCATGAGTATAGATTATATGGATATACAGATGCAGATTGGGATGGAAGTATCTCAGATAGAAAAAGTACGTCAAGAAGATGTTATAGTGTGGGATTTGCTATGATTTCATGGTTTAGTAGAAAGCAATCCAGTGTTTCTCTAAGCACCGCCGAAGCATAATATATAGCAGCTTGCTCTGCTAGTTGTGAAGCCATATGGCTTTGGAAGTTGCTGTCAGGATTATTCAACCTAGAGTTGGACACTACGGTGATTCTATGTGACAACCAAAGTTGTATAAAGATGATAGAGAACATTGTGTTCCATGATAGATCAAAGCACATAGAAATCAGGTATTTCTACATTCGAGACATGATGTAGAAAGGAGCCATAAAGCTCCAGTATGTGAGTATTGATGAATAGGTTGCTGATGTGTTGACAAAACCTCTATCTCGAGTGAAGTTTGAACACTTTCGAGACAAGCTTGGTGTGGTTCATAAAGGTCTTCCCCGAAAGGGAGAGTAGTGATGTTGCAGTGGGATTGTATCATCCTTGGGCACTTGCCCTAAAGAGATACGGTGACCTTGGTCCTTGAGAATGAAGAGGGATTGTATCATCCCGGGACATACATCCATAATAGATCTGGTGAATTTTGGTCATTGAGAATGTGGTAGGATTGTATCATCCTTGAACTTCGGTTCAGAATGGATCCGGTGTACTTTGGTCATTGAGAATGTGGCAGAATTGTATCATCCTTGAACTTCGGTTCAGAATGGATCTGGTGTACTTTGGTCATCGAGAATGTGGCAGGATTGTATCATCCTTGAAATTCGGTTCAAAATGGATCTGGTGTACTTTGGTCATCGATAATGTGGTAGGATTGTATCATCCTTGAACTTTGGTTCAGAATGGATCCGGTGTACTTTGGTCATCGAGAATGTGGCAAGATTGTATCATCCTTGAACTTCAGTTCAAAATGGATCCGGTGTACTTCGGTCATGAAGAATGTGGCAGGATTGTATCATCCTTGAACTTCAGTTCATAATGGTTCCAATGTACTTCGGTCATCGAGAATGTGGTAGGATTGTATCATCCTTGAACTTCGGTTCAGAACGGATCTGGTGTACTTCAGTCATCGAGAATGTGGTAGGATTGTATCATCCTTGAAATTCAGTTCAGAATGGATCCGGTGTACTTCGGTCATTGAGAATGTGGTAGGATTATATCATCCTAGAACTTCAATTCAGAACATATTCATTGTACTTCGGTCATTGAGAAGGTGGTAGGATTGTATCATCCTTGAAATTCAGTTTAGAATGGATCCGGTGTACTTCGGTCATTGAGAAGGTGGCAGGATTATATCATCCTTGAACTTTGGTTCAGAATGGATTCAGTGAACTTTAGTCATCGAGAAGGTGGCAGGATTGTATCATCCTTGAACTTCGGTTCAGAACGGATCCGGTGAACTTTGGTCATCGAGAAGAGGGTAGGATTGTATCATCCTTGAACCTCAGTTCAGAACGGATCCGGTGACCTCGGTTGTCGAGAATGTGATAGTATTGCATCATCCCTAGACTTTGAGTCCAAAAGAGATCCAAACACTTCTTTGTCTTTGTACTGTGGTTTTCAGGCTGCTGCTGTTGATGATGATGTTTCCTAATTGAAAGATCAGAGTGTGATGATGATGATGATGTTTCTGATCGAAAGATCAAAATTTGATGATGATGATGCCGTACTGATCGAAATATCCGAGTATGATGATGATGAAATTCTGATTGAAAGATTAGAGTATGATGATGATGATGTTTCTGATCAAAAGATTAGAGTATGATAATGATAATGATTTGATGATGATGTTTCTGATTGAAAGATTAGAGTATGATGATGATGATGATGTTTCTGATCGAAAGATAAGAATGTGATGATGATGATGTTTCTAATTGAAAGATCATAGTATGATGATGATGATGATGATGTTTCTAATCGAAAGATCAGAGTATGATGATGATGATGTTTCTGATCAAAAGATCAAAGTGTGATGATGATGTTTCTGATTGAAAGATCAGAGTGTGATGATGATGATGCTTTGATGATGATGTTTCTAATCCAAAGATCAGAGTATGATGATGATGATGTTTTGATGCTTTGATGTTGCTGCTGATCGAAAGGTCAAAGTGCTGAAGATGTTGTTTATGATCGAAAGGTCAAAGTGCTAAAGATGTTGTTATTGATCAAAAGGTCAAAGTGCTGAAGTTGTTGCTGAATGAGAGGTCAAAGTGTTGAATATGTTGATGCTGATCAAAAGTTCAAATTGCTGATGATGATTTTACTGATGTTACTGATCGTAAGATCAGAATATGATGATGATGATGATGATGTTTGAAAGGTCAAAGTTCTGATGAAGAGATTGCTGATATTGTTGATCAAAAGATAAGAATATGATGATGATGATGTTGTTGTTCGAAAGGTCAAAGTGCTGATGATAATATTACTGATATTGCTGATCTAAAGATCAGAATAGGATGATGATGATGATGTTGTTCGAAAAGTCAAAGTGCTGAAGAAGTTGTTGCTGATCAAAACAGTCAGAGTGTTGCTGTTACTAAAGAATGAATATTGAAGATGAAGATTGCATGATGTTGAAAAGCTTCCAATGATTTATAGATGTGTTACCTTGATGATGTTGAAAAGCTTCCAATGATTTATAGATGTGTTACCCTGATGATGTTGATGATGTCCTCTATCTCTCCCTATTGTTGTTGTTGATGTTGTTGTAGAATACCCTTCTCGTTAAGGGGGAGTGTTGAAATATTGTAACTTCGAAGAAGATTCTATATGTATCTTTTTGTGGTCCCTGATGGTCCTATCGGGAGAACCACTTGTATTACTTTGTACCCTGATGCTTCTAATCAGAAGAACTAATAAGAGTCATGAGGTAGTCCCATCTAATTTTAAAGGTGGGTCATTAGCACCCCAGTGTGGTTACTTGAGCCTACATGTGGTACTCGAGCCTACATGTCAGATGAGTTAATTAAGTGAACAGATGAATATAAATAGAAGTGTAGCACTCCTCATTTGGAACACACACTCTCACTTGTGTAGCGCATTAGTGGAGAAGATAAGAGTAGCAAGAGAAGGAGGAGGATCAGGCTTTGATCTCCTTGTTGGTTTTATCTTTTATCTTTTTGGGGCAACCATATTGAGGAAGCTTTTGCTGGGTTTTTCCCTTTAGGGTTTTCCCAGGATAAATCTGTGTTGTTCTTGTGATACTGTTTCTTTCAGTGATCCTGTTTATATGCTTTTGTTATGAAAATGAAATGAAATACTGATGTTTAGCTAAGCATATGAAAATTTAACACACCATTGTCCAAGTTAGTATTAAGGGGGCGTGTTCATATTTATAATCTTCCCTTGTCCATATTTTTCTATTAGATTATATTTTCCTAATTTAGGAGTAATTAATTAATATTGGGTCATCTATAACCATTGGGTCCACTTGAGCCATTGGTGCCACTAGTACAAGTCACTAGAGTGTGGGAAACACATATAGAGGTTAAATGCAACTCACTGCACCTTCATGCATAAGTTTATGTGCCTTTGAGACCAATCCCTACAATTTAGAAGCTACTAGAAGTGACACCAACAACCTCCTTAAGTTGTTGGTAGTTGGTAACTAGTTAAGTTAAGTTATGCTCTAGTTACATTCAGTTAGATTCCCTCTAGTTCAGTTAGTGCCAGTCTTGCATGGTTTCATGTGGGAAGGTGCATATTCTCACCTACTTCTCACCTACCACATCAGTTTAACTATTTTAACTTATTATAACTGATTGAGAGAATGAATTAGACATCTATAGTTAGAATAGTGAACTACGATAGCGACTTAGACACTTCTTGTTAGCCATACAGTCAGATTGATTTGGCAGATTCGAATCACATCCACGTGATTCAAATTCTCTTTCATGTAACAGTATTATATACTACTGGAACTAATGAATTTTATACTATAATTATACTGAGCAATTATTATCTATTTCATATGAAATTTGTCTTGGTCAATGTGTATTATTCATTCCATTACACTACATAATAATACAACAATTCAATTGCACTCATTTCCTTAATATCAATGGAATAATAATTTAACATGAGGAATGTAGTGTAGTCTGGAGATTGAAAAAATGATATGCTTGATTTCATTGGATTGTAAATATTTTTGAGTGTGAAAATAGTTTTCATTTGTATGCTAACAATAGCTTAACTTGGCACACCTATGTAAAGACATCCTTATATTATTTTACATGCATAATGATGAGTGACATGCAAGTTTATGAATCATTTGTTGAAAACTTTACTAACAAGGTTATATCCATGGTACTAATATATCAAGTCAAAGATGTTGAAAGCAGAACATGAAGTAAAATTAGTGGTAGCACTAAAATTTTAACGTCAATCGAATTTTATATAAACTAGGGTATGAATTTTGAATGAGGTGTAAGTTAGTGAAAAATAAGCTGAATTGTTGAGAGAGTAATGCATTGAATTGTGCAAAAGAATTTGTGCAATTCAAAATAGTAACTTGCTATTATATTTTATAACTTTATTTATGAGTTTATGATGCACCTATTTTCTAGAAAGAAATTGTGAGTGAGGAATGTAGAAACACATGGTTGCAAGAAGCATTGTTGAATGGGAATTGTAGAGATAATAAAAAAAAGATAAGTTCCTCAATGGAAAAAGGTAACATCTAGAATCAATATGATTCCTTGATTACTATTTAAGGTTAGAAAGATGTTATCATTTGATTAAACCATTGAATTATATCAAAATATACTTTATATAACTTGATATGCCGAGAATATACTTTGTAAGAATTTTGAAATATTCTACTGAAATATTCGAGTATACAATGAATAGTTGTCTATATGGAATATATTTGATAAGGTAATTGTTTCATAAAAATTTTGAATGGTTTGTACATGCATATATACTAGAAGTATCAAGACATGCAATATAATAATGTGTTGTTAACATGTTTATGTGTAATTTTGTTAATTCTGTCACACACCTCAAAAATCATAAATAAATAAATAAATGTATAAACATTTAACTAGAAACTCCTCTTACAAATCCTAGAAAGCATTAGTATTTGTGGTGTGAGTTTATTTGATGATGTTGTGTATAGTTACATACATTATTAAAATTTATTATGACATGTTGCACCAACTGCGGGTGTTAGTAGAGTTTTAACTGCTTACAGCCAGCTGCACCCTAAGGTGATAAACCTTCTTTTGTTTTTATCTTGATTTACGAGGGCCTTGCTTAGCCCTAAGGCCTTGTAGACTAGGTTATAGTGTTCACCCACCTTGTATTTTGTGATAATGTTTTATAAGAAAATGCAAGGTTTACCTTAGTTCCTATGCGCATGTTAAAATATGAACATGGGGAGGACCATGGTCCTAATATGCGCAAGGGTTAGGATTTGGATGATTGTCTAATTTAAACTTTGGTTATGGTGTTATGCCATAGTTGCAATGTTAATATAAAAAGGTTCTTGGTTTATATGGTTATAAGTTTTATGGGGTTAAACCCAATGTGTGATCCTTGTTTTGAAAAATGATTGTAATGATGAGATTACACTTGGCCATGAGTTATGATTTGTACTCTGTTTGACTTGCAACTTTAGGGTGTTGCCTTGGCTATGAGTTGACATCACAACCAGGATTTCAATGTTGGATCTAGAATGCATCTTGGTCATCAACTTGTACAGTTGTTGGATAGGGTTGAAAAAGGGTTAATGTTTCATGTGTTTGGTCCAAACCCTTCATTGCTTGGTTGTGTGGTGTGTGTAAGAAGAGAGTCAAGGATTTGCTCTGTTAATGATGATTGTACAAGGGTTTGAGTGTGAGACTTGTCTATGATTTTAATGGCCTTATTCCCTGATGCTTTCCAAGGTGAACTTGTGGTTTTAAAGGCTCCAATGGCTGCCTGTAGTACGCTTCTTGCATCTCCAACATACCTTGCCACCATCTCCAACTATGAACAATTCCTTTTAACAGGGAAGAGATTGTAAATTTGAGTTTGCAACTATGATTAAGTAGTTTCAATATGTTTTACTACATTTACCGATACCATGTTTTTTTGGATGCAGGAAGAGGAGGGATAGGGAAACCCCATAGGAGCCAACCCCTAGCCCTCTCTGCAACTTGTCCATGTTAATAACTATGAGGTTTCTTTTAACTATTTTCTTATATTATTTCATCTTTAATTTCATTTTAACTGAAAACTATTTGGTTGCAGTTTAATACCACTAACAAGGAAGGAGACAGGGTCACCTCCTCTCATGCTAACATCTTTAGAACTCCTAGCTAATTTATAATCCAAAACCCTTTAAGCCTAAGTAAGTTTTTTATTTAAAAACTACCCATAGTTGCTAATTGTTTTGTGGGTTGTTGCACGTAGCTCTTTGACTGAGCAAATGGACCAAGAGGGAAAGACACCACCATCTTCATGCAAGATAAGTTTTAGTGTTTTGTTTTAAACCCTTATGGTTTAATCTTTGATTGACAGAGGCTTATGGACACTCTTTTCTCTCGTTCGTTTTTTTTGTTGGTTAAGAACGTTGTTGCTTGTTTTAGGGTTTTAAAATGTTTTTGTGGGAGACATCGTATATGGTATTACTGCCAAGCATTAGTTCTAAAAGATTTGTTGCTTTAAAGAGAAAAAATTAGATGTTTTACATGGGAAGTATGTAGCAATGAATATAATGTTTCCCTGGGTTAATTACATGTACGTTTAGATTAGCCAATGCAATTTTTGGAGATAACTTAGAAGGCTAATGATAGCTAACTGTAAATTTTGATTTTGATGAATAAATAAATACTTTTTTTACATTATTTGTGTAAGCGATGGTTGCCATCCTTCGATGGGATTATGGAAATTCTTGGAACTAAGAATATTCGTTGCTGTGAGTAATTAAGATTTTGTTTGGAAAATTGTATTGATTAATTACTTTTATTACCTTGATTCCGGTTGTTGATTATTAGTTTTAATGATTAGATAGGATATTTGTTAATTCCTATTTGATTAGTTTGATATGTTGTAAATATAAAACTAGTATATTCCGTTATTTGTATATGTATGTATTTTGATGATTTCCCTTTTGTATATTACATCATATTTAATATATATATTCATATATATAATTAGGGTATTTACAGTGATCACTGTGGATCCTGATCTATCATTCTTGATTTGTAAAATTTGGATTTGTGACAGAGTTATTTTAATAGGATGCATATATGATAAAATTTCCAAGGCCTTTCGGCTCTCGACAAGATTCAAAAATAATTGTTGATTAGTTTAAAACAATAGATTTATCCCTCAATAAACATTTTGGGAAATAGTTTAGCAAGAATAATTTATAGACATAAAAGAAACTAGTGTTGAGTTTCGAAAGTGTAGTAGAACAAGAATAATTGGGTTTAAGACAGTTATGCTTTAAAATTACTAATTGTTAGAATAGTACACATTACTAGCAATGTTTTATTTGGGTATGGGTGCTTGATCTGAGATACATTAACAATTAACGTAGCAGTTTATAGGCATGAATAAAATATAGAAATGAAGATCTAGACTTGATAACATAACAGATATTTGTCATATACATATACATAAAAAAATTGCCTAAAGAATATAGCTGCAATTGAAAATCAAGATAAGCATTATATTGTAACTAGATTTAATAATAAGCATCTGAATAAGAAACTGGCACCACTACTGGGAAAATAGAAATGAATATTCGTTCCTCCCAACCAACTCATAGAGTATCCAAATCACTTACTCCAGAAACTCCGATCCTGTTTGCTAAACCACAAGAGAAAAATCCACATAGTGTGCCTTCTCTTGCATTATCATATTCAATCCCCATCCAATGCTAGCCTCCTTCTTGCAATGGACATAATATTATATAGTATTTTTCCTAGGACTTGGTCATTTGTGAGTCTTCAGCTCTTTAGCACTCAATAAGGAGTTGTGACCTGATTTTCGAGAAGATGCCTCCTGCACCTTCAGCTCTCACTCAGTAGCTACAACCACTTGTATTTTCCTCTTTTGGGTTAGCAAACACTCTTCAACAACTATTTTATTTATTTCTCATTCAGTATCTTTCATTAATAAAATAATAATTCATTACATTTGTTTTATTTTTTACTTTCTCTCAAAAATATTTAAAATAATAAAATAAATTATTCTAGCAGAATTTAATAATAAATTATTAAATATTAGTGTATTACTATACCTCCCCTTAGAGGATAAATACATCCTTGGTGTTATTAACTTTCTTATTTATTCTATTAAATTTTCATATGCTTATCTAAGACATCAGTATTTCATTTCATTTTCATAACAAAAGCATATAAACAGGATCACTAAAAGACAGACAAGCACAACCATAAAAAAGGAACACAAATATTTATCCTGAGAAAACCCTAAAGGGAAAAACCCAGCAAAAGCTTCCTCGTAATAGATGCCCCAACAGGATAAAAGATAAAACTAGCAAGGAGATCAAAGCTTGATCCTCCTCCTTCTCTAGCTACTTCTCTTCTCCACTAATGCGCTACACAAGTGAGAGTGTGTGTGTCTCAAATGAGGAGCACTACACCTCTATTTATATTCATCCATTCACTTAAGTTAACTCATTTGACATGTAGGCTCAAGTTAAATCATGTAGGCTCGAGTTACACATGTAGGCTCAAGTAACCACATTGGGGTGCTGATGCCCCACCTTTACAATTAGAGGGGACTACCTCATGACTTTTATTAGTTCTTCTGATTAGTAGCATCGGGGTACAATGTAATACAAGTGGTTCTCCGGGACCACAAAAAGATACATATAGAATATTCTTCGAAGTTACAATATTTCAACACTCCCACTTAACGAGAAGGGTATTCTACAGCAACATCAACAACAACAAGAGTAGAGATAGGGGACATCATCAACATCAGCAAGGTAACACATCTATAAATCATTGGAATATTTTCAACATCATGTAGTCTTCATCATCAGCAACATCTTCAGTCTTTGATCAACAAGATCTTCAGCATTTTGATCTTTCAATTAGCAACGACATCTTCAGCACTTGGACCTTTCGATCAGCAACATCTTCAGCACTTTGATTGTTCGATTAGCAACAACATATTCAGCATTTTGACCTTTCGATCAGAAACATCTTCAGCACTTTGACTTTTCGATCAGCAACAACATCTTCAGCATTTTGTCCTTTCGATCAGCAACATCTTCAGCATTTTGACTTTTCGATCAGCAACAACATTTTCAGCACCTTGACCTTTTGATCAATAACAACATCTTCAGTACTTTGATCTCTCGATCAGCAATATCATCATCAACACTTTTCCCTTTCGATCAGCAGCAACATCATCATCATCATATTCTGATCTTTCGATCATAATCATCATCACATTCTGATCTTTGGATCATAAACATCATCATCATACTCTGATCTTTCGATCAGAAACATCATAATCATAGTGTGTCATCATCATACTCTGATCTTTAGATCAGTACGTCATCATCATCATACTTTGATCTTTCGATTAGTATGTCATCATCATCATTAGCAACAACCTGCAATCCACAACTCAAAGACAGAAAGTCTTTGGATCATTTTTGGACTTAAAGTCCAGGGTTGATACAATCCCACCACATTCTCGACAACCAAAGTTACCGGATTGATTATGGGAGAATCAGTCCCTATCACTTTAGGATTAAGTCCAAGGACGATGAAATCCTACCACATTCTCGAGGACCGAAGCCACCGGATTGATTACGGGATAATCAATCCCTATCACTTTAGGACTATGTCCAAGGACGATGCAATCCTACCAAATTCTCGAGGACCGAAGCCACCGGATTGATTATGGGATAATCAATCCCTATCACCTTAGGACTATGTCCAAGGACGATGCAATCCTACCACATTCTCGAGGACCGAAGCCACTGGATTGATTACAGGAGAATTAGTCCCTATCACTTTAGGACTATGTCCAAGGATGATGCAATCCTACCACATTCTCGAGGACTGAAGCCACTGGATTGATTACGGAAGAATCAGTCCCTATCACTTTAGGACTATGTCCAAGGATGATGCAATCCTACCACATTCTCAAGGACCAAAGCCACAGCTTCAGGTTGGAGTCCATGGGTGTGGCCATGACTTTGCATTTCAACATATTGAATCTCTTCAATATCTCTACCACATAGTTTCCTTGGTTGAGAAATATTCCTTCTGAACTTTGCCATACTTCCAGACCTAGGAAATAATGCATTAACCCAAGGTCTTTCATCTCAAATTCTTCTGCTAGTTTCTTCTTGCTTTCCATGATCTGTTTCTCATTCCCTGTCAAGAATAAGTCATCCACATATAGTAATACAATGATAGGTACATCTTCTACAACCTTGTAGGAAATTTTAGGATCGACTTTACTCTTGGAAAATCCCATGCTCATCAGGAAACTATTTATTCTTCCATACCAAGCTCTGGGAGCTTGCTTCAGGCCATAGAGAGCCTTCTTCAACTTGCATACTTGATTCCTTCTGTCTTCAACTTCAAATCCTCATGACTATTCAATGTAAAACTCTTCCTCAATCACACCATTAAGGAAGGCTTGTCTTTACTTCATCATGGAAGAAACTACCATGATAGTTTTGAAGGAAGTGTACCTTGCTTCCTGGAGTAAGTGTCTCTTCAGAAAATTACACATAAAATGATGCAACGGTACTGCAATAGGAGGCTGCAGTTCTGTATAATCAATAATGAAATGAATAATACAATACAGTGTCATATAGAATGCATGAATTCCAAGATAATTCGAATACTCAAGGAAGTAATTCAAATTGCATGGATGAGTGTAGCTTAACTGAATGTTAAACACACTCAACACTTAGTTAACCACTAATCTAATCAATAACCGACTCTCACACTAAGTCCCAACTGAATTGCAATGCAATAGATGACTAATTCTAACTGAATGAGACTCAACACATGTCACTACATGTCCAACTCAAGGTGGTCGCGCATCCCTAACTCCAAGTAGCTCCGATGGAGTTAACTGAAGTGACACTTGTCATCAGAAGTGGTTTGAGGCACCATAGTTGACTCCAATTCATAAATATTGTCCAAAAATAGACAAATAATAGATGGAGGTGCCTTCACAACTCATCTTAACTGATTTTTAGGTGAAACAACAATCAGTTAGCAATTAGGTGCACTTATGACACTCATATCACCCCAAAATTGCTCCCTATTTAAAGGAGGAAGCCAAGTTAGCCTCCCCAATTGAATGAGAAGGTTTAGTTGGACTCCTTGACTGAATGAAGAAATGGGTGTGCTCATGCTAATGTCATAGTGTTCTCATTTGATGCCAAGTAAGTCAATTAAACTTAGGATAGTGGGTAGATAGGACAAAATTAACCAAATAAGTGTGTATGTTGGGTAAATCACTCCAACACCCCCCCTTAAGCTATACTCAGGAGGAGTAAAAATAAAATGCATGAAATTCTAGAGCCCCGGAAACAATGTCCATAGGTCACCCTATACAAAAATGTAACTCTAACAATGTTCAAAATAAATCAAGTGAGGAAATAGGTAAAACCTAGTGGGAACAACAACGCCCCCCCCCCCCCCCCCCCCC